>JASANE010013932.1:0-26719 GCA_030248225.1 Trileptium ribeirensis
GTGACTAGAGGTGTAAAATTTTCGCGTCGCTCCGACTGATCCGGTTACTTATGTTCGCACCACTCTAGTGCGGCAAATATTTTCTTTTAGCTCACTGCTTGCTAGTTCTCTATCGCTTGAACCGAGTGAAGCGAGCTCGACTTTCAGAATAGATCACAACTATGCCTCCTACGTTTAGTTAATTTAATACTTACTCCTTGGGACTCAGCAGGAAAACGCTTAGACCTAATTGCTGGCACTTTTCACCTTTGATATGCTACTAGTTGAAAAGTCCGAGGGCGATTATTGCGAAGTTCGGCGCCTCCAAGAGTCACGACAGACTAGTTTAAAATCGGACGGTTAATTCACTTTTGCTCCCACCTAAGGTTTTCAAAAAGGAAAAAGAGAAAAGTCCAAAATTCGCCTAGCCCTTATCTTGGAGGTACGTGCAAATAACTCAACCAAAACGTGATTAACACCAATAACGTTACAATCTACTCGAATGCGTAGCCAATACAGATACGTCCAGGCAGGTGAAAATTCACAACAAAATATTACACAATATCATAGTTCAAATAACGAGTACTGACCGCTATTTCGTTAGTTAGTTGGTGTTCGATTGTCTCTTTCCTTGATGAAGTTCCCTGGAATGTGCACGATTCGGTTCAACTCGCGGCGGTTACCCGGCAAATTGAAATGTCCTCGATTGGTGCGTCGTACGAAAGTGTCGGACGCCCGATGACAGTTGAGCAGCGGCGTAATAGCTAAAATCGTTGTTTGATCGAGTCGGTAGCGCGCTGATGAAGTCGTTATTTGGCTGGCCCAAAGTCGGCAATTGTCCGGAATAATAATACGAGTGACGATTGTCCGCTTACGCAGCACTGACGATGTCACAATTAGTCCGAAGTGTTCCACGGAAAGTAATCCACGTATACGGCAGTCGGACGTCGGCTACTACGCAATGCACGGCAGTTATGCGATACGTATTGCCGTCGGTACTACGGATTACAGTCCAAGGTCAAATTAACGCCGATAAGGTCGTATACGAATAGATAGGTATAACAGTGTTACTGTCGATTAGCCGCAGATTAAATAATTGTAGATCCAAGCAATGGTATTCGATTGTTACCAATTCTAAAACAGAGGCTCTGAGCCCTTTATAGATGGTTTCGGACACTTCAGAAACGCGAGTCTCCCCAAATCAACGTACCCAACCGTGCTCCATCACAGCGCAGGATGTGTATTCCGCAGACCTTCCAATATGACTGTACAATTTTACACAATCCCGACTAGTAACCTATTTTAACTATGGCGGATTTTCTCACCTCGCAGAGTGAGTGTACTCATGTGAGCTCAGAGTCAGAAAGATTTACCGATGAGTCAACGGAGTTAGTTCCTTGGCGGCGTTAGCCAGCTTTATAGAGTGCGAGAGGTCCGATGCCTAATGATTGTGAAATCCTTTTATCCTTAGAAATTTTATTGACGCCTCACGGCGTGGCCCCAATTAATTTATGTACTAGGACCAGTTCTGGCCCTAAGGGATCTCAGCTGCACCACTATTTTTCTTGGCGTGGTGCCCGGACAACCCCAGCTTCCACGACTCCCCGGTGATCTATGCGATGACCTAAGGGAACCGCTTAGCTTAGCAGGCTGCCGGCGGGTTAACCAGGGTGTTCGGCCTGGCCCCTATTTTGGCCCACGTATCTAGTGGTACGAAGGTCCCCCTGAGGGAGAGTCAACCCCTAAGCCTGCTCACAGGTAATAAGGCTGACTCGCCTTTCCCTCATTTCTGTTAGACCCTGGCAAAGAGGAGTCCCGTATTTCTACCGGGCGAGACCTGAACGCTAGGGTTGGTTGCAAGGCCCAGTCTCAGTTCCTAGTATTGTTTTCCCCTTTTATTTGTAGTTTGATTCCAACACTTAGAAGCTTAGATTGAGAACTCAACTTGAAAACCTTGGTAGTCTACTGCGTGTGAGGGAAGGCCTTATCGCCTGATCAGGATTAAACACTCTAACATTTTATTTGATTAACAACAGTTTATTATTTTCAAATAAGAATCAAGTATACGAGTATATATACATGACAAAGTTTTATGGGTACCTCGCAGGATACCCCCGCAGATACTGTTATGTAACTACGGGTGATGTGAATTCTGATTAGCCCCATGAGGGAATAGTGTAAAAATTTGGTTCAGCTTGCGCTTACGTTTTACGCCCTATGGACTGCCTTACCCGCCTGACAGGACATCGGGATGAACTTTCCTTGCCGACTACTTTGTCTACCTTGCCTCTGAGACACTCTATGCTCTCATGATCGAACACTCGTTTCAACCCATATTGATTTCATCCCTGCGAGAACCATTCACTGAGTCCGGATGTCAGCTGCGGGTCTCCAGAATTGTTAGTTTATGATTGAAAAATCTGCCTGCGCCAGGGTCAAGTTAAAAGATGCGGGTCGTGATCAAAAAGGGGGCGCTGCCGCGTCTCCTGAATTTCGTCCGCCTTGTAATGATCTCCTGAATTAACGATTTTGACATGAAAAGATGGCGCTGTATCGAAACCCACCGTGTCTAAACGGTTTATGGGTCCGCGCCTATAAATTTCTTTCACAGAAAACTTTGGGGAAACAATCACTTTGTAGTCTTCTCAGGGCCGTCGCTCAACTAACGGGTGCGAGCACAAAGGTTTCCTTAAAATTCTACTCGACCATACGTGGCAGCTGACTCCGTTTCATTCCTTAATTTGGTACTGCACTCCTTTGAATTTAATGGAGGTCCGCAGTCACCTACACACGCGAAGGGGGCGCACGCTGCCGTGCCCTCGATGAATTTCTCAGTTTGCGAACCAAAAGCCAAAAGACGACAGTGATGGTTTTGAATTTGAAAAAAACAACATTTCGGATACCCCTGCATGGTTAGCATTGTAGATTTGCAAAACCGTGAGAAGAGGGGAAAACAACGCACAAAAGGTCCTGATGCGTCGCTCCCTATGGAACAGCCGCATCGACCCATCGATAGTTGTTCTATTTTAAAATACGTGACGGAGTGCTCTACCGTGTCTAAACGGCCTGAGACCCGTCTAAATTTTTTGGGGTCAGTTGGCTGAAATTTCATTTGGAGCGAAACGATTCTCAGAGTAGAAGCTCAAATTGGGGCTAGCGTCAGGGGTTCCGTTCTTAATTTGCTTTAAAGGCTCCACGCGTGTACGTGACCGCGTCCGTCCCGAGCGAACTGCTCGCTCTGTTTGCCCAATAACTGGGTCTTGAAGCCGTGTGACCTGGGGTTGTTCTTGCCGATTTCCCTATAACTTAGACTCGACTCAAGCTATGAAAGTTAACGCGGAATGGAGCACGAGTCAAAAGAAGCTCCATCGTCCTTTGCAAAAATCATCAACGTTGTACGAGGCCAATTTGCGGCGGGGTCCTAAACTGATTGATGCAAATTTTTTAAAAGTCTTATACCGTGTCTAAACGGCCTGGAAGACTGTGTTTTTGAGAAAACTTGACAGGAACGCTTAAGAGACGCTCAGGGATGAAAGGCTCGTAAATTTGACGGGGTAGCCTAGCACCGACTTACTCTTCTGCTCAATTCTCATCTGCCTTAGCGGCTGCCTCCAGGTCAACACGCCACCAATTCTTTGATTCAAAACTTAAACAAAAACCTTGACACACAGCCTAAATTCAAACCTTACCCCTCCCGTGTATTTTATTTCCCGTTCACATCACCAATAGCAATTTCGCCCCCGGGTCTAAATCGAAAAATTGGCGACCCGGCGAGCGGGGAACCAGTCGAGACTTAAGATTTTTTTCCAACGATTTCGGCGTGCGCTCTGCTCAGCTGCGTTGGGCCCGCACTTACGGGTGCGCGGGGCATCCGTCGGACGCACCAGCACCCGCAAGGGCGACCCCTGCTAATCAATTTTGAACGCTAGAGAACTCGCCAGGGGCAACTCCGTCCCGTTTCTACACGGTAGGAGCCACCCCTGGTCGAAGAAAAGAAACTAAGAGCAAAAATAAAACTTTGAAAACCTCAAACAAAAGGCGACAACCGCCTGCATAAGAAAAAGAAAACCGCCGCCTTTAGAGCGGCATCTCTCGACTGGTCCCGACGCTGCGCCGAGCCATCTCCTTTTATACCCTGAGTCTAACCCCCCCTTAAGAAATTTTGCCCGTACTGCCCTGCCAAAATTTTAAAATTTCAAATATAAATTGCCGCTATACAACAAACATAAAATAAACGTAAATGAAAACGAGAAAAGCTTAAACAACATTGCTGGTCACAGCCCTTGCGGGGCATTATCGCTGGGCCTTATGTCCGAAAAACAACGTTGCCGCTGGCCACAATGCAGGAAAACAACATACGCAGCGAACAGTGGCCGAAACGTGCCAACTCGGCACGTAAACAACTAAACCTCGCGCTGGTAGGCGCGAGGTTTTCAAAAAGAAAATTTATACGAGCGCTCAGGGCGCAGGCGTTGCACTAGGTTTAGGACGCGTTTTTGATCATTGCGAGCGGACGGAGAACAGTAGGCGGCCGGGGGCGGGACCAGGTTCATGCTCTGGCTGGTCGCCTACTGATGAAAATGTTAAATTTAATATAGCTCCCACGGGTGGCCTGTTAGAGGCCGTTTTGTGTGATGAAAACAGAAAATTTTAGTGTCCCGATGGGGTTATCCGGGTCCTGCTCGGACCGGTTAAGTTGGGTGGCCCCGGTTTTCGACTAGATAGCTAGGGTAAGACCCTGTGGAGATGTAGAGACCGAAAAACCGGGGAGTTTTGGTTATTTTGATTAAGATTTAGGTCGTTGAAAATTGGGTGTTTAAACGCCTACTTAGGGGTCCCTAAGTACCTACCGGTAGGGGCCAAGTTGGCCCGGATACGAAATTTGAAGCCCTGGGGAACCCCTGTTTGTGAGGTGATAAGCCTACCTAGCCTGAAGTGTCAGGAACTATAAAAATTTTCGCTTTTAAGCGGACCCTACAAAATTAACGTTTAGACGGGTTCTATTGTTTTCCTTTCCTGCAAATTTGATTTGTCCCTTCATTCCATGATTCGATTAAGCCAAAACTGCATGCCAGGGCAGGTCATCGAAATCCGAAATGTGACAAAAATCTCCTTTTTGGATTTTGGCTGCGACTTTCTCGTAACACCCCGACCTGCCCGGACACGCAGTACACAGTACCATTCATAGTGCATACATATCCGTACCAATAATATAGTAGTTATCATGTAATTGTGGACGCGCACCGGGATTGACCTTAGGGCACCTAACCGGCGATGCTGAAAGTGGAATCGCAGAAATCTCTTTCCCATGTCCCCGGCCATCCGACTGCGCAACCACTTTATCCATCATACATAATCAATACATATAACATCATTAAATTAGTTAAGGGTCGACCGGATACCACTAGTCGAGAGTCCGATGATTCCATTGTGGTGCCAAAATCACCCCGTGCACCTCGGGCGGGTGGAGCGTGACGATACGATACGATATTATATCCATGACATATTTTATTTTTATAACAACGATTAATGAAACACAACATAGTACTCCGGTCACGCTCCACCGGTATCCGATCGCCCGTCCCAAAACATTTTGCCCCTTATTTTGACCTACAATTGGATATTTTTCTCCTTTTGTATATCCAGTTAGAATCCTAAAAATCTCGGGCTGTTACAAATTGGCTAAAACTATAGCTTCTCGAAAATATGGGGTTCAAATCGTGGACCAATAAATTTTTATTCCAAGTAGTAGAAACAAGTACTTTATGAGTTCCAAAGAATTTTAAATTTAGGCCTGAAAAGATCGATTGTTCGGTGTCAGATTGTCATAAAGGGATATATATACAAGCAAAGGCTTTTATACTCCTCTTCTCAACTGCCATAAGTAGTGGGCCTTGAATCATTTAATTATTTTCATCTACAGTGTTGGTAGTTGGCCCCGGCCTTACAGTATTTAAATACGATAAATTCCTGTGACACGCATAACTCAACCACATGGTTGGATCGATTTTGTTGAGGCCTCAATAGTTTGTCTTCATGCGAACCGGACCGGTTTTGAGACTTAGACTGCTCGTTCCACAGTTTCGCCCATTGTCTCTGAAAAAGCTGATTTTCAAAGCTTTAGATTATGACTTGTAAATTTGCTATTTTCCATTTTATTGGCTGTAGGGCCTGTACAAATTCATATGTAGCTTTCACGTGTAGGGGTATAATAATTTTTGCTTCTATCTCCCTTGTTGCCAAGTTGAGACCAAATAGCAGATCTTTTCAAGCCAACATTTCAAATTCTTTGGATATCATCAAGTGCTTGTGTCTTAAACTTATGCATAAAAATTTATTGGTCCACATTCTGATTCCCATCTCTTCGAAACGCTACAACTTTAGGCAATTTAAATTTAACATAAATTTAATATTTTCAAGGAGTCACTATGGTAGTTGGCATCGCGCAACTCGTAGTGCTTAGTATATGTAAAACAAAAAGTAAATCGGTACAGACGTTAAAATGAAAAAAGTTATCGAACTTACAAGCTGAAATAGGGTTTCTCAGTGACAAAAGGTAAAGATGAGCGAGCAATCTAAGTCATAAAATCGCATCAGTTCTCGTCAAGACAAAAATTTTGAGGCGACCAGCCGTTATGAATTTATCGGAATTTATCGCAATGGTATACCAACGAATTTATCGTAATTAAATATTTTAAGTTCCAACTACCATTAGCTAGGAGATCATATTTAAGTGACACAAGGCCTAACTACAGACGTTAGTTTAAAATAATTCTGCTGTTTATTCAGATTATCAATGATAACCGAACTATTAAAATTAATATGAACCTTCACCAGTGTCACCTAGGTGAAAAGATAAATGCAACAATATATCAAAGGCTCGCTGTGAAAATAGTAACCGATCAGACCGTAACAGATGGTTAAAACCATAGCATATTTTTGTCGGTGATGTGCTGCAGACAAGTTACCTACAAATGATATCTTTAATAATATATTACTCCAGCAAGGAAGCTGTGATTTAATACAATAAAGTTTGAAGAAGGTAAAATTTGGACTCTATTAGATGATAAAAACACAGCTTATCTTCGCTCGTTGTACGCTCTCAACAACAAGCTCTTTCCCAAACTATGTCTTCCAAAGAAACTTTTTCAGCAAGGAAGTTTATGTCGTCGCAGTTACATATGTAGGAGTGAGTAAGAAAAGTTATTTCAACTGTTGGCACCCGAGATAGTCAAAAAGTAGTTTCGAATACGGATTCAACGATATCAAAATAGCTAAAAAGACGACAATTTTGACTTTATTGCGACTAGTCTACCAAAGCAACCCTATATTATTGAATGCAGCTCGTCAAATATGACTGAAATGCATACTACATGCTCAAAAATAATAGTGTCAGTGCCAAATAATGAAGTTATTACGAATTTCTGTGCCTTCAATAATTTTGCTATAAGTATAAATATACTAATAAATCATTTTTCTCAATTCATGTGCTAATCTTATAATCTCAACTACTACTAATCTCAACATATCAAAAACAAAATTGTGTACGAAGCAGATTTCTGAAACTGGAGCTTTATCAATCAGAAAAAATGTAGCGGCTATGCTTTGAAAATTTGTAAGTGCGCATATACCCGCGAAAATTAAATGCTGGTCCGCAGGCGCTACCGAGTGCCTTTGGGCTAAGAGAAAATTTTCAGGTTCGGAAAATACGCGAGTTGGAAACTTGTATCCGCGGCTTTCGAAGTTCATTATTTATGCTAAAGCCATTCTGCTGCAATTTAACTTCATAAGTTAGCTAAAATAGTGAATTATTTGTCAGTGACTCACAATGCCCAGGCTACACGAAAAAAATGGTCGCTGGCCACCTCTTTATTGCCCATCTAGCCACCTTAAACAGAACTTTTCCAACTTAAGGACATTATGAAACTGATCAGACCGTCGTAACATTTGCCACACTGCCAACTCAAAAATCCTTTAGTTTTTACATGGTTTTCCACTGGCAAGGCTTTTACGTGTCGTCCACTGAAGAAGCCCGGTGCACCAAGGCTAAAATAGTATCCAATAGATTAAAAAATTAAATAATTAAGATGACATTGCCCATCGTTCTAATAAATGGAATCACAAAGAAATCTTGTCAAAGAGTATTAATAGGAACCACCCACCAAATTTTCATGACATCGTACACTAAAGTGAACCGGAACATGGTATCTTTTTGACAGCGCTCACTAAACGAAGCGACCTAGTGATTTCGACACAGAGCCCACTACTGAGCATGGTGGGATTGGAGCCAACTACTGGGCTTGTAGAATTGTGCATGGTATGGACAATCTCTACATGTAGGCTCAAGATTTGAACCCCTACTCCGTCCGGGTCTACTGAACCAATACACGAAAACAGCTCCGTTTCTTGCGCATTTTAGTAAAATACATGCTGAAAACTGAAATTTTATGCAGGACAGGTCATGGACTAGTTCGATTGTGTGAGATTGATCAGCTAGTCGGAACTATGCTGTTAATAGCGAACGTTTAATGAAACAAATGGAACCTGACGTTTAAGCTAAACAAGCATACCACGATGCGCCATCATTCAATCATCTAGGCATACAGCTACAGATGTTTTGGGTCACACACTTGTGATTACAAAAATCGAAAACGTTTATGTAAACAACAGAAATACAATAAATTTAAATATATTCAGATATATAAACAGAAATTGCATAAATTGTGGTAATATATATTGGACGTCCGAATAAAACAATACTTGAATAATGCTAACTAAACTAATTTGAAATATTCTGTTGCAGCCACAATTCTGTGCTTTGAAAAATCATTAAGTGGCGTTGTTAATAGTTATAAATCCACTAATCAAGATATATTTTCAGCCATTATTATACAATAAATCAAATTTAAATCTAATACTCAAAGTACTTTGAGAAGACAGGCAAAGGAGCGATTTTATAAATGTTAGATAAAACATACATATATAGAAAAGTTAATCCCTGGTGCATCAAGCTATCTGCGTAATAATTATATATAATTATAACATAATTATACCTATATCGAATTTATTTTCTTGAACTGCGAAAAGCAGCTTCATCGCTAAACAACATAATACTTAGAATATTTTTAGACCAAATGATCTGTTATAATCTTAATCCGACTCAAAACGCCGCGCAGCTTAGCATGCAGAGGCTAGTATGATGAGAGTAACACGATCTTGACCGATCGAGTGCCCATGTAACTATTACCTTAATATAGGTTTTATTTAGATGCTTTCACCGTACATGACCTCGGTGAACAGTAAATTGATACCACTGTATACTCTTATCAAACGTGAAAGCTGACCTTGCGGATAACGATTTGTGCTCTATTACCATGTGGATCGATGCCTGGATCCATGCCAAAAAATAAGCCCTATGCGAAATCAACAACAATGTTCTGTATATTGAAAAAGAGTACTGCAGTTGACAGTTGTCATTTCACCAGTAATTTGTCAGTATCGGACGTATGATGACATTGGATACACATTCTGTGCACAGTTAGAAAACTTCGCGTTTAAAGACCACTTTACGTCTGGGATTCCCACTGGCTGACACTGTGAGTCAATTTAGAACTCCATTCGCTACAGGTTAACAACTCTGGGCTCATGAGGTACAGTGTTTTGCTGCATTTATACTAAATCATTTTGTAAAGTTCATATCTATTACATCCCCACGCGAACGTAAAACAACAGAGATACTAGATCATATGATCTCTTGGTGTTTCGATGCTTTCTCATTCTGTGTTCAATAAGACACTGAGTTGCGTACCTTTGGTTTAGATGGTAAGAAATGAGTAAACAACACATTATTGCGACAAGCTGTTTATGAGTTCAAGGCCCGTGTCATCTTTATGGGCCGGAACGTTATATCGTATCGGTACAAATAAGTTACAGCTTATGGTGGGAGTCCTAGGCAGCAGCCCCCCCCCCGCATTAGGCTTAGGCTTATTGTGTGGCTCATAGCATGATGAGGCATAGCTTCCATGTTACTTCCGTCTCTAAAAGTTACATTGGCTAGTTGTTAGTGAAGCCTAAACATTCACTTATAGTATTACTCCGATAAATATAGGGAAATTAATACATTATTCACCCATGCCCTAACGACAAGTATCACTGTAACAATGTTCACTGGTTCTTTGATTGTATAAAAGCAGTGTCGCAGCAGCAGATATCCTCTAGCGTCGGCAAACAGATCAGTTATGAAATGAAGAACTCCACTCTTAATTGTGCAAATCATATTGTACATATGATACAATTGTCGTCACTGAGAAAATAATCGTATATCTAGCAGTATGTTAACAGTAGTCGTTTATATCGGCTCTGCATAGCCGCATACCGTTGTAAACCTCTATTTTTGCCAATCGATTCTCCTGCTTCAACATCAAACGGAAAGCGTGCCGATCTTGGATCAATTTCGTACTGACTTTTTGGGGCTTACTTAGCGGCAGCAGTCGTATATGTAACTTTTAGTATTGTTCTAGGCCGTCTCGCGGACATTAATTACTGGCATTCGAGCAGCAGTTCTTGGTTTTCCAAAATTTTTGATTCTATAAAAATTGTCAATTTGCTCTGAGGCTTTATTCAATGCAATGTGTTCAAGCGCTATAATTTAGATATTTGAACCGTTTGTGCAATTTCGTTTGTTTTATGCCGCCGATTTATGGGGACCGATTTATGCGGACCGCCTATGCCATAACGCATTCAACGAAAACTGAGGCAACAGAATAGGATAAAAGGCGGAAGAGCAAAATATCAATCTAAATAGCATGAATCTCCAGCTCAAAATTCAGGCATGTAAATATAAATTCAAGTTAAATTTTTAAGATAAAATGTTTGTTCGTGTGTTCTACATCACATTTCCTACTGGTCTTGAGTTCTTGCTAGTAAAATTCGCCTATTGTTTGGGAGTGAATGTCGTTATCATTTTGGTGTTTAATTTGGGATGGACATATCAATTTGACAGCAGAATAAATCCACGTACCGTGCAATGCATGACTAATTCAGCCATAAGCCAAGAACCCAACAAAAATTATCGCTTCATATAAGTTGTATGGCGAAATAAAATACTAAGACTTAATTCCTAGCCTAACATCCGTTACCTTCGTATTTACACCATGGACTCAAGTTGGCTTGTAACACCGTAGAAGAAACGTATATTGTCACAAAGTAAAACTATGAAAAAGCGTAACTCGTCTTAATTGTAGCACAGTCTCTATACCTAATGACAACGTAAATCATACAATGTGAAACACTATCCAAGTGTAGTGCCATGTTTGTACGATATATCAACACTAATAAGTAATAATAAGAAGATATATAAAAGGCTTCTCAAGCGTTAAACGTCTATTTTTTGTAATAATTTCGTGATATGAAATAGCTGATCTGATATTTCTTGTTCTTGAAGAGGCTGCCACTATGACTATGGCGTTTTGAATTGAATATCATGGTTATGTTTATTGGTATCCCAATATCCTGCGTGGTCACTGGCGGATCTAGCAAAGCGGTGGGGAGTCATCAGAGTACTAACATACCAAACAAATTGAAATATGCGGAATAAACTGAAAAAATGCACTTAAATAGTAGTCGGAAAATTGAAAATTTTCAGTCAAAAACACAAATCCCCTGTGCAAAAGAATTTGTAAAACCGCACCAAGGCGTCGCAAATGTCTGGGTTCACCATTGTGCGCGGTTTACATAACAACTGTTTCAGGCAAATTTTTTGGACGCGATTTTTGCTACAGATGTAACAGACTGACACATCTAGGATCTCCATAAATTTTGGACACTCGTTTACCAAATAAATGCACTGCAAAATATACCACTATCGGTACCTTAAGCCCAAGCCCTAGTCTAAGCTTCACATTATATATAAGGCTTACACTAAGCTTAAGACTCAGTCAAGGGGCTTCCGCCCTCGCCGCTATAAACTGTTTTTCTTCTAAACAAAATACATCATTCAATGTGAACTGATATAGAAGCTTTCTCTAAACGGGTGCAAATTTTGTTTATTTGCTATATTTTTATTGCCAAATATTTTCTTCGCTTTTTTATGAAAACACGTACAATGCCAATCTGCATCTAAGCCTGCAGTGGTTTGAAACCATGAAACACAAACTGGGCCAGCAAAAATTTATATGTTTTTCAAGATTAAAAAAAGAAAATCTAAACCGCTGAGAGTGCAAATAATGCGCGTTGTGAAAATGCATAGCTAAAGCGCTTTGTTAATCGCTTCAATACATATAAAATACAGATGCAGATTACAGATTGTGATGGTGCAACACCTTTTTGGCAATGCGTTATTAGTAAACTTTACTCGCTGTGACCAATCTTGTCCATGACAACCTAAGCCTAGGTTGTGGAAAGGGCTTCCGTCTCCGCCCGCTATATGATGTTATTTTTTAACCACATAACGTCCGGTCCCTAAAAGTGACATGAACCGTTTTAGTTATGATGACTATAACAATAATTAGGTCATGGTGAGCAAACTTTATATAACTATAACAATAATTAGGTCATGGTGGGCAAACTTTATATAACTATAACAATAATTAGGTCATGGTGATCAAACTTTATATAACCATAACAATAATTAGGTCATGGTGATCAAACTTTATTTTTGTAAACTTTTAAAGGATTATTCAGATATTTAACTCATTTGTCATGGGTTGATTTCCGAACCAATGTTGTAACCTCATTTGCACAATATAGAGTGTGCTATTAACATGTAATCCCGAACTGTTTGATGGTACAAAATATTATAGGAATTAGGAATAATGAAGCTTGCTGAAAAGTGACCTTAATCGTAATTAAATTTCAAGCAAAATGAACAATCACGAAGAAAATCGACACGATAGTGCGTCTTAGTTCTTAAATTCCCTGCTGTAATTATATAAAACAAATATTGTATAAACCGATTAAAATCACTAATTAGTATTATCAAGAGTGCAGTAGAGAAGAGTATTATGACACATTCCTGCACTATAATGCTAGCCGGTGTTTGATGACAGAGGCGTTTTCGGCTTGAACCTCCCTCCCCTATTTCTTTGGGGCTCGTCATGCAGAGACCCCAGTTTTGTGTGGGGGGTCGCTCGTACCCCCTCTCATTTTGTGGGGGTGTAGTTCGTACATCCAGTTTTTGGGGGTCCATTAAACCAGTAGCTGCCTGAAGTGCCTTCAGTGATACATTGGAATTATTAATCGTGTGATTAAATCTCCATTAGGATTTGGTTATGAGGTTAAAAATAATACCCGTTTAGTACTGACAGTTTGTGCTTCACGCAAGCGGCTTAGAGACAACCTACTATCAAAAACGATCAAACCGTTTAGCTTATAAAATATATAATAACAGTCATTGCATTTCGACACCGTCGCCGAAGTCCTTTGCTGTTACCATGCCCTATAATTGAATTATGCATATTAACCTGTAACGTTCGGATTAGTTTGCCCATCGTATAATGTTTGACCATCTCAAGCCGACATCGACACGCGAACCCGTGTTTCTTTTCATTTGAAGTGGTGTGCGCACATCTCTGAGGCACCTAGAAGGTATTGCTAGACTTGTTGAGGAACGCGGTATAAAGTGAGAGATTAGAGACGCAGGTGCAAACATACGCCACGCAAGGAACTGTATTAAAGACGTATTCTGTTCACAATATGCGCCATTGCCAGTCGGGCAGCATTGAGCATAAAAAGTTTATGCAAATTTCTGGCAACCAGGGGTGCGCCAAAGAATTTTTACAGGCGGGCACGCACCCATTATTAGGGTTCAACTCAACATATGATGGGACGGTAGCAAGTTAAAAAATTTTGTTGCAATTTGAATTTGGTGGGAGGGCACAATTCGAAACAGGAAGGCACATATTGCTCATGACGACGCCCATGCTGGCAACACCACACTACATGAATATGCTTGGCACGATATACGTTCTTCACCAAATATACTTTTGAGATTTAAATTTATACATCCCTCGGTTTGAATACATTGGTGTTTTAAGTTTAACTCATTTCGCTCATCAAACAGGCGGCCCAAGTAACCCTGAGGGTGTTACGTTATAGCGTTAGAAAAAACAACTTCTTACAGCTGGGTGTTCGGTTCGACAGCCCCCGAATTTGGCTTAATGTATGTTTCTTGTATGTACCTTAGCTTAGGCCTAGTAGGCATATCGAGAACCGCATTTTAGTCACGCCCTTCAGGGTACCTCGGCCATACGAGTCATGAATGTTTTTATCATCTACGCTCACCTAGATAATTTGCTTTGAAAAAAATTTAAGATGTAATAAGCTCAATAAACTTTAGTACTAATGTGAAACTGATAAGCTAACCACAATCTGTTTAGTATGAGCTTTAATATATAATAACTGGAGTTTTTAGTTTGGTTTGAATTCTTAAACCATTAATATTTACAAGAAGCCCAGTTGAAAAAATTCCCTCTGTTTGTTTCTCATTCCCTCATCCTCTACAAATGTTTATAAATGAAATATTTGTCCAGGCATCAGTTTCTGTGTGGGTTGGACACTGGTCTACTCAACTGATATTAATAGACATAAAAACAGTTTATGATCAAAACATTCCAAGAAGAAGACAATATTTCGTGAAAATAAAAATGAAATCACGCCCTAAAATGCATTACTTACTTATGAATTGGGACTGGCGGGCGGAGCAACCTACACTAACACGCCGCAAAGCCATAGAAGTGCACTCCCTGCCTATAAAATAATTTATTTATTTTGCCAACCGAATTTTCCAATACAAATTATCTCATTTCCGAAAAAGACCATGATGTGTTATTGCGTACATGTATATATTAATGCATATATATTCAATCCCTAGGTCTCATGTTGTAGCAAACTCCCGGCAGAGAGCATTTTTCGGCCTCCCAGGGGATCAGATCGGTCGGGGGAAAGGTATGCGACGCCTTCGACGCCGGAACAGCAACTATGGGTTCGACGCCCATGGCGCCTCCGTCGGGGAAGGCGAGATCCTAACAGCACCAATGGTTCGGCGCCTACGGCGCCTACAGCGGAGGTGGTCAGGTGACCTATCAGGGGAGCAGCCGCGGCCCTAGGGGGATAAAGTCCTATGAGAATGGGTGAAGTGTGAACTAACGACAGATTTCCAAACTTAAGTGTCAAAGCCTGAGAGTTAAAAATTGACTTAAACTATTAGTATATTAAGGCTCAAAATTCGGCTGTTGCGAGATGTCACAGCGATCACAGAATGACCCAACGGTGTCGAACGATTTTTGTGGCAGGCCATCAATGTGGTGAAATCATCATTTGACCTGCTAATTTTAGTAGTTTTCTATGAATCACAGGTTAGTATAGGTGTAGGGATTACCCCATAAATTGTCAGAGCCATCATAACCCACATTTAGCCCTAAACGGCTCGTCACCATCCCCTCTGCGGCGCGACCTATTTTTTGTGAAATTTGGCAAAATGTGAGAAAATATGGTTAAAATTAGCTCAAATTGGCAAACTCTAGTTTTGCAAAATTTTGATAATTTATGATTTCTTAAACATTTCAAAAATTTGCCCCCTAACTTACTCACCAAGAGACATCCCTACCAGCCAGAAGAAACCATCTACCACCCTAAACCGAAGGAGTTGGCGCACCTAAGCTTTAAGTCCTATCCCCGGCGCGGCCTAACAAGCTCGACGTGGAAAAATTTCACGTATGAACAAAATAGATTTCCAAATTGAAGCCGAATTTTGTTCTATAAAAGCGTAATATATACCTATAGTTTGACATTGCGTTTTAACCCAAACCACATATCTAACAGAAAGACTTATACGTGTAAAGTACTGTTATGTATGTGGTTAGAGTATTGAACATATCAAAAACTCAATAACATCTCAAGATAATAATTCATTCTGCATTGCTTGATATATATACAGTAGCTTAGGTGTCTTAATAGCTGAGGTTTTTTAGTGTTAAACTTTCCTTCCCTTCAACGGTTAACATTACACTTTGTTTAGAAATTGTTTCGATTTTAATTGGAATGTATTACATGTAATGCATCTTAAAGATAGTCATTATTTATCGTCAGTGATATTAGATGCTACGCCAGGACCGGTGGGACTGTGAAGGTGATCAGAAATGCGTTTTACAATGCGTAAAGGATTTGCGCTAACGGGAAATTTTTATGGGTCCGTTCTCAAGAAAAAACTTTATGCGAACTGCTCTAAAGGAAAGTTTTATGCGGTCTGCCCTCATGAAGAAATGACTCTGTTTGGTTTTTGCCTTTCATGATTGTCATAGCACTGAGCTAAGATATCGTTATGCTATTATTTTGGCTTTTGGGCCACATTTTGTTGATCTGACACTGTCGATTAGCGTCGAAATGACCGAATTGCTTACGCCTCAAATACCTCTGACGTTAAATTTGTCCAAAAATACACCCGGGTTATAACTATACATGTGCAGGGCACACAACGGATTGGGCGTCAATGGAAGGATATCAACTTTAGTCGTAACATTAGCACAGGTTGCCACCACTTGTCTCTGGGTAATATCGTTTTTCCACTGAAAGATTTTCAATCTTGAGGAAATACATTGCATTTACTTTTTATTTTCGGTTCACACATAAATCAGGCTTTCGTATTGCGACTCAAGATGTCGCACGTTTTGTTTGTTTGATACCGGCTTACGTATCTTGTCTTGTGACTTATTCAAATCTATATGATATATAAGTTCATAGACATATAAGTTAGGAGCTCATTGTTGAAGCAAGAATTTTGTTTCACTGCTTGGCCTGTGCCGACAAAGCATTACAAATGGGCGGTGGCAGGGCCGAATCTTGAAAGCAATGCGCCGGCCAGTCGGACAGTCACGAAACGGCCCGTTCACACATCTAGTCATATGTTTGAGATAAAAATTTTGGAAGCAACTTGGCCTGGACACCGGCGAGCCGACACTCAATCAGTAACGGCTCGTGCCGCTTAGCCCGAATTCTTGAAAGCGCTTGGCCGTGCGGGGCTATCTAGATTACGAACGTCTGCGGTCATGCTTGGCCGAACAAATTTTGACACATCAATGCGTCTATTCTATACAACTAAGCCTGCGCCCATATATCGCAATTTTATTTCCTAGAATATTTATATTTCGCTAGCTGCTTAAAAATTTAGCTTTTTAAACTGACATTAGGGACATTGTTTCATCTGAAGCAGCTTGAGGGCGTAACTACAAAAATTGGCTTTTCGCGCAAGGTCCTGACTAGGGCTAGGAATCTTACTATTCCAGACAACTGTTCCAGACCAACTGTTCCAGACAACCGGAACAAATGTTTTAGCAGCATATTTACGTTTTTATTCAAGACTCATGCTACTTCGGTTTCACAATATTTCAGCGACGTTTATAGTCTTTGTCTACACTAACACATAACGGAAATATTTACTAAGAGCTTGAACAAAATCTCTGGCTTCTGGTATTCAGAAAAGCAATTGCAAAAGATGTGCTAATTATGTCGCCGTTCTTGTATGAAAATCACAAGTGTTAAACCTAGGTAATAAAAGCACTGCTTGCATCCATCATGTGCGTGCTATATTTTATAATATATTTTATGATATAAGATGCAAATTCTAAGAAAACATAAGCATATTTCTGTCGGGAATTGGTCTTCACCGTGGCGTCATAGGGAAAGTAGTGTGCCCAGGAATATACATATAGCGGTAATTCATGTCGAAGTTTAGTGCTAATTATTTTCTTCAATAGTTTTTTCCTGGAATATGCTCAATTCCTGATGTCGTGGCATTGCATCTTTTTGTTCATCAAACATTATTATGTTCAATAATAATGGATTATAGAACATATTGACACCGTAATCATGCATGGAACAAAAGTACCGTATAGCTTTATAAATATGATAAAATAGGATTTTACCTTGGTTCGGTTTTGTTGTTCTTAAACCATTAATTCATCGAGTTAGTAAGTAAAACGGAAATAATGTACATTGCGAAGTGTCGGAACAGAGCTCTTACTGTGCTAGTTTCGCTAATAATCCGAGCAATTGCTTTTGTAGCTGAGCAAACGCTTGGTAGTTTATGTACTCCGCTTGCAATCATGCAATCGGAGTATCAATTCCAGGCACCGAGTCAAGTTTGCCAGACCTCGCACGATGCTCAAGCTAATTCTGCCGTTAAACGATTAACGTGTCAACTTTAGGCATTTTACGTGCCAAAACTTTAGATAAATAATTTATACGTATCTGACATTAGTTCTATTCAGGGGCGTGAAACGACCGCGAGGTTCAATTGGCTGTCACTCAATTTTTTGATTGCGCGGTTTATCTGGTTTTGTTAATTATTAGCTAATACGTTTCCGTTGTACATTTATGCTATACATAATACGCTATCCACAATCTTTCCAGCTCGTGGTTATTTTATAATCTTGCTCGGACTTTCCAGCGTTTGGTTACGCCAATGGCTTGTTCTCAGATTACAAGTTATTTTGCACCAGAACAAAAAATATAGAATGTTAAATTTTTATGCTTTGTTTCAACAAATCGATTGTCGATATTGTGCAATTTTCAGATGGAAGAACAGCATCAACAGCAGCAACGAGACCGTCAACACCAACAGCAGCAATGTAAAATCCAGCGGCGACAGCAATAACAGCAACGTCATCAAGACATATAGCAGCAGCCGACACCAAGCCGTGATGATGGTGTAAGTTTCCGAGTTATAATTTTTAGCTGATCACAATCATCATTAACCAGCCATCACCCATTTACTTACAGGGTAAAATTCGGGCAAATCTACCTCCAGGTTTTGAGAGTTGAATCTCATTGCAGGAAAACAAAGAAATACAATATGTTCTTATATTTTTTCTAATTTGGATTACGGACTCATTTTATTTCTTATGAGGTGGTCTGAACTCTGCGTCAGACAAAATTATCCAAAATTAAAGTGCCTATAGCTGGATAGACTAGATTTAAATTTTCGCAACTTGTGTTTATGATACACCATCGGTGTCGATATAGAGTAGGGGAGGGTTACCCCCAGCGGGTCGCCTCAAATATCCATCCCTGAAGGCTCTGACTCCCCTTGCGGCCGAGCGCCGAAAGCGTTCTGAAATTTGTCGGAACAAACTTGACAAAAATTTGGCGATAAGATGCAAAACTTGGCACAAATTAGCAAAAATGGATCGAAATTTCAGCTTAGATTGCGGAAAATAAGAAAAAAGCGAAAAAAATTTAGCGAAATTGGGAAAAATTATGAGTGCCTGAATATTTCAAAAATTTACCCCCTGGCCTAACCCTCCCCTCCCCAGCTAAGACCATATACTGACGGACCTTCGACAGCTATGTACCACACTATTTCAAAACCATACATATTAAGAAAAAAATTGTTTGCTATATATTTCCCACTATCGTGTTTGCCAATAATTGCACAAAACCGCATATGTTCGGTTTTGATACTGGCGTAAGGTGATGAGACCAATGCCTTTTAGCACCCGAAGTTCAAATTCCTAAATCTATCTCATACGTTATTGCTACTTGAAATACGCATTATATATTATTTTACCCTCCTTTAAGAAATACTAGGTCTAACTGTGTACCTCAGGAACGGCTTAACGTTATTTTACGGAAATGCTTTTATCGAATTTAAGTATGGTTGCGCCAGATTGACATTTTACGTTCAACGTTCGTGAACGCAATATTATCAGTCAATGCGGAAATCTGTTATTTGTCGACCATATATATATATATCACTTGCACAACATTGCATGTGAAAAGGGAAGCTCCAATTTGAGCAGCATAGAATGCTACACGGCTTTTTACAGATTGGTATCAGTCTTTGTGGTTCTTGTCCCCGGACGAAGGTTTTTTGGTCTAAATTTAGCCCAGAATTTCAGTTCGTTTGCGGTGACACATGCATCAACCTCAGAGGTGATACTAAACTTTAACTCGTTCTGAAGAAATATTTACTAAATTTCAACATTCAGTTAATATCATTGCTATCAACTGTTTAAAACTAAAATGGTTGAGTTGTAAAAACACTGTTTTAATCGAAATTTCGATCAAAAACCAAATCAACTCATTCGAATTCTTCTAAATTAAACTGTTTATGTTCTGCCACAAGTTAAAATTTTTCCAGTATACAAAACAATACTATTAGCAAAAGCTTTTGAAAGTAATGTAGTTTGTTGTTCTTGAACTGAAACCAGTATTAGGTTTAGTACTATCGCTAAACCTCAGCTGTTGTATTCATTAATATTTAGGCTATGTTTACGCTATTATACTATAACTGGGCATTAGTTGAATAACGAAAATTTTTATAGTTACTACAATGTTTGGTGATCATTTCTGTTGACATTTCTAGAAGTTTGACGCTATTTGTTTTCAATTAGCCCTTATCCTGCTTCTGTACATATTGTGTTGAAAAAATGTGAGTTACGTTTTGGTTGTAAAATAGACGGCGACAAAAATAAGCTTTACCGGAGACTAATGCAAAATCAGGAAAGTAAAATCATGAGAAATGCACCTTTCCTAAAATCAAAAAAGCAGCCACCATTCATATCGCTGCCGTAATGGTCACAAACTATCAATGTGTAGACACGAATGATTAGAAAATATGCTGGCAAAATAAACGGACTGGGTGGGCATCGCCCATCCCACAAATATTTTAAAATGGCGAAAACTGTTTCAGTTGTGGTTGACTCATGCATTAGTCCAATAACGTGTTGCTACAGCTAATAAATCTTATGAGCGATTTCACTAGTATGGTTGCAATGTCTAACTGCTTGCGTAGTTATGTTACCACTGCATAAAAGAATATTGTTAACAGCAAAAGTTTTAGTGTTCGTTGCGTAAAATTTTGACAATTTTATTTTACGCATACGTATTTTAATAATATTGAGTAATGCAATTCGGGAAAATATATTGCTCTCTCCCTTATTATAGCTTAAAATCAATTATAGCTTGATAATGATAACGGTGTTCCCAGACAAAACACCATAAATATCCTGTTTCCATGACGAGCGGAAACTTTGTAACAGTAGCAAACACTGGTCACTTGCTGGCGCTTATGCATATATAGCACAAATATCATAGTCCAACGCCAATTGGAGTTAAAACTTATATTAAGGCCTGAATTCCCCTCTTGATTTGGAAGCTTAGTTCATATAGCCTCTCATCCATCTAGCATGTTTTACCTCGAAAGCGGACAGTAATGATTTTTATCAATTGCAAACAATTTGAAAGCCATTTTGTAACGGTCTTATTAAAATATAAGACTATAACAGTTACTTGTTGTCCGTGGCAAAACACACTGTAATTTTTGATTTCTCCGTCTTCAACGAGGTGTCTGTAGCGGTGTCGAAAGGATATAGAAAGCGAATATGAACGATTATCATAATTCACTACAATTTTGTGAAACATGATTAAGCATTTAACGCCCACTGTCCGTCAATTATGACAGCAGACATTGTTAACTATTATATAAAACTGCACGTGCGTTGTAATTCGTTTGCTTAACCATAAATGACTGAGAAAACAGCCCCTAAATAACTCAGTGTTTCGTGTACGCCACGTTCACCCGTACAACTCTGGTGCAATCCATTGGCCAGCCTGAGTTTGTTATGAGTTGCACGATACACAAATTGATTAGGGCGTTAAAGTGTTAATTTCCTACGAAACACAAAAACTCAAAAGGTAAACCGCTGTGAAGTAACCCAAAGAGACACACTGAAGCAACTGGACAAACGGGTACCGTTGTGTATATCAAAGAGCTACAAACTCAAAGGATTATATATTTCAAAATTTATAATATTTTTAGCCGCCGGTTTCGAAGCAGCGTCGGCCGAATGTCACACATGAGGTAAACGTAAAATATTTTGTTCTTGTTTTTCGCTGTATAATTGCTTTAATGAGATCAGTAAAACTCTAGAGCTTAGATTGATGACGGCTAAGAGACTCTGTGTTGAGAGACTCTTATGTTAAAATTCTGCCGGCGTCTACGTTTTCTAGTGGCTTGACCTGACTTAACACTAATTTCAAATTTATATGTAAAATTGTGTTGTACATCGTTGTATATTCTTTATCCTACAATCCTATAGTTTGTTTCATGTCTTCAAACGTGGATTTACTTCTTGAAAATGCGGAAAAGGTGTAGGAATTTATGCTAAAGTCGGCTCCATACAACCAGTGTCTGACCTGACCGAAAGATTTCATAATCGTATGATTAAATAGCTGTGAACCGTTTGTGGAAGCAGTGCACTTTTTTCTGTGATCTATTTCTGACCTATAATGTACTTTTTCTTCAATATTTTAAGTTCGTTTAAAATAAAATGCTGATTGTTATTGTTGTCATTCAGGGTCGCGGCTACGGTCATAGTGGGTTTCCAGTCTCAAGGGCTCTCATGTCTAACGCAAAAAGGAGGAGCTATTGCATGTTTGCTATAAGTGGAAGGACGTTGCTGTACGAACTATTGTGCTGGCGAGTAGTGCTTGGCATGTCGTTGCCTATACTGTTCTATTGGGGGCTCCGACACCATTGCTTATACTGTTCTATTGGGGAGCACTGGCACCGTTACATATACTATTTGTTGTGTTGTGGGAAGGGTGCTTTCTACGCCACTGTCCGACACGGCCTTCATTTATAATCTTCGAGTGCAATTCATTCCTAATTATTCAGATCACATTAATTAAACACATTATTACATTTACAGCTGGAAAATACACATATATAAGCTTTCTCATAGACACTTTGTTTACTGTTTACGCTTCGCAATGTCGCTTCATCGTGCGAATACAACTTTGCTGTCGTTAAAACTGTGTGACAGTTTTATATCAGTCTGTGTGCATGGTGTAGAGACCCTGGGACAGGAAGCGCATTTCTAGAGGGGTCTCATTTCGTTCTACCGACGATCAGCAGAAAAGATAGTCTGATACCCCGTTTTATTTAGGAAAGAGCTTTCGCATCCTGGGAATGAGGCTTTATTGCGTTTTTAACCTTAGTTCTTCCATGCCCTGCATGTATTTTATGTTAGCTTGCCCCAGGCGTGTTTTGTATTAGCTTTTTGCATATGTGTCTCATCTTAGCTTACCCCATCCCCTCCCAGGTATTTTATCTTAGCTTGTCCCCTCACCCAGATTCAAAATCTTTCATGCTTGGCTGTGTACGGCTGTCGCGAACATGTTGCACTGCCAAGATTGTGAGCCTCGGTTACGCGCTGTATAAAATGCAGTGTCTCAAGAATGTTACCTCAGTACACACATCTTAGTGAGAATTCCGCCTAAGCCTTCAACATAGTTAGCTGCAAGGCAAATCGTACAACTTGTGATACGAGAGCATTTCATCAAAACGTTACTGTGTTATATTGCAAATATAAGCTCATAAATCGTTGTTAGTAGTTGTTCATATTTTATTACACGTTTGTCTAGTTAAATACATGAAATTTCTTAACAATCGTTTTATCATACGCAAGGTGTTATTTGCCGATTAGAGCACGGAAAATGGACAAGAAGCACTGAACGTTTATTAATCTTTGCGTTGGTGTGAAACATTAAGATAAAGCAACCTTTGACAGAGCTCGAACTTTTACAGTGATTGCGCACATATGTCAACATAGGTTTTGAGTTTATTAATCCTAAATGTGTGGTATTTTCGTCGCAAAGATTACCTAATTAAGTCAGGCGACTAATGACAGCTCGGAAAATCGCTAGATCGCGTAGGATCAGAGCATTTTTTCTTATTATAAATTAGTCATTTAAACGAAAGTGGACTTCTAGCAGCGAAATATGACAAATGTTCGGATCTATAAATTGATTGACAGAGAGTAAATACTAAATGAATATCCCTTTATTGGAAGTCTATGTAGTTTAATACAATCTATCGTTAAATTTAAAATTGAGAATGTAAAAAACCCTGAAAGTCTACTCTAAGTCCGAACGAATCCGATATATTACGTCTGTCAAGGTTACAAAATTTAAATCACTTTTTGCCCGCTAACAAATCTGAGTTTAAGAAAAACCCTTCTCCAGGTAACAGCTAGCAGATAACCAAGTTGGATATCATGAAGTTTTCCAACCAATTTAGCAATAAATTCATGAGAAAATTTAAACAATATATAGCGGTACTAGATAGTTCAAGCATATGATTCAGATATGATCCTAGATTTTCTCTTTCAAACTTTAGTATTTACATGAAAATGCAAAAAAGATATATAGATACTTTCGTTGCGCACAAATTAGGCATTTTTAAAACCACAAATTGACGATTTGACAGTGTGATAATTGTGAGCGACACAAAAGTGGCCGACTGCATCAGTAAAATTTTGCAATTCTTCAAACACATAATTGTAAAGATGGAAGTATCAAAATGTCATTGCATATGTTTCAATAATAATATTTGAACAGTTTCATGCTACACTTCAAATATTCACCCTCATTTTCGCGTCGTAAAAACTAATTTTGGTCATTATAGATGATGTTGCTTCCAATTGGCGGAAATCAGTTATATGTTTAAGTAAGACGTCAAATATTTCCCCAAAATTACTCCAGAAAATATGAAATATGAATATCAAATTATTATTTATTAACGGTCGTCAATTTATTTTATCTCATAATCTACCTTCCATGCACAGGGCCGCGGAGTGGGCCGCCTTAATCTCCAAGGAGGGGGGATCTGGCCTCCAACACAAGGGGGCCTCACTCCATGCTACATACACGGCGATGTTGTATTATACCGGTCTCACTGACACAGTTTGGTGGGCCTCACTGACACGGTATGAAGTCCTCACTGACACGGTTTGGGGCACTCTGACGCGGTTTGGGGGTCCTCACTGGCATAGTTTAGGTGCCTCAATGACACGGTTTGGTGGGAACTCTGACACGGTTTGGGTCCTCAGTGACACAGTTTGGCTGCCTCTCTAACATGGTTTTGGGGGACGCACTGACACGGTTTGGGGGTCCTCAATGACACAGTTTTGGGGGTCGCACTGACATGGTTCGGGGGGAGCACTGACACGGTTCGGGGGGCGCAATGACACGGTTCAGGGGGCTGCACTGACACTGTTCGGGTGGCCTCACTTAGGGTAGCCGCGAGCCTGCCCACCCAAAATAACATACTTAAATCATTCAGGTTTGGACAAGCCTTTACAATATCAATATTAAAAACACATTCAAGTGAAGTAACACCATGAACAGCTTGGACGCAAACTTGCAACATTATGAGACGAACCAGTATCAGCTGTAACTACACACAGAGGCAAAACAGCGACTATAGTACTATGTTATATCGATTATAGTACTATACTGTAGTATGTTTCTTAATTTGAAATAACAAAAGCACAATTAACTATTACCAATGCATATAATATCAATCAGCGTTAAGGGACATAAAATAGAGGCGAACAAAGTCTCAAAAATGTTATATTCTAAGTGCGAGTTTATCGAATTTGCGCAAGATATGAATCGGAGGCTGATGATATAAAGCAATAGGCCGTTTCATTTTCCGTTAATACATTAAACTCATCATTGCAAAGTGTAAGAGTTTTTGAAACCGGACCACAAACAGCCGCGAATATACACTAAATGAAAGCGATTATATATGAATGACGGTGTTTACTTTTGTAGTGATTACATGGAGAAAGTCTACAGGAACAAAAGATAAAAATTACGCTGTGGCTAATGTTGACAGTCCAGCATTTGTCGACTCAGGCGGTGGCCATGATATTATCCACACGATAGCTACGTCACAGTAGACATGTTGGTTGTATGTGCTGAAAACCATTACCCACAATATGTTGGAACAGATTAGCTAAGGCAATACCGTTTTACGCGATCCGACACTTTAAGTATTGGTTTTTAGTTGTATAGTCGAAATTTAATGTAAGGATAGTGGGCCCCAAAAGTATGATGCGATGAGCTACCGAGCTATAATGTAAGGGGGCCTAAGGCTCCCCACTCCAACCCCGCCCCCCCCCCCGCCACATCCACGCCAAAGGCGTGCCACCAATTTTGGAAAATTTGCCAAAAATTGGGGAAAATTCAGTGAAAATTGGCACAAATAGCCTAAATTTGCGGAAAAGTTTTTAAGATAGCAAAACTTCAAAAACTTTCAGTGAAATTTTCTGAAAAAAATTGAAGCATTAGTTTGCTCGAAGTGATTAAAAATTCAACACTGTGAGGGCCTTTGATGTTTGGCCCCCAATTGATGGTACGGGGGCCCTAACGCCGACTCCGTGTATAACCCATCCGTATACATAAAATATTCACACTCAACCCTGACTCAACATCAATAGAAGTTTTCAAATATAGATTTCCCAATCCATAGTGGTTAGATGTATAAACAATAATCTGTTATGAAATGACTAATCAACTCTTTTGGCTACGTCGCAGCTTTATTATATTCTGAATAAGGTTCGATGGATTTACACAAGAAATATATTACCTAAGGCGGAGTCGGGACGACACAAATTACTGATATTAGACTTCATTCGACCCTATAATTGTATTCACTGCAAATTTAATCTGTGTTTTTACCAGATTTCAACTCAGTCAAGGACCACGAATATAGACATCTAAACGAAAATAAACGCGCGAAGTCAAGAAACGTACGCGTACGCAAATTGAATTGATACATCACGGAATCTTTGTTCGGACGCTCTAACCTGCATATACCAATGACACAATTGTGACCGCGAATTCTTGCACGATTCAGAGCGTGATTTTGAGCAATACGTAACTGAACGAAGAACAA
>JASANE010013933.1:0-22316 GCA_030248225.1 Trileptium ribeirensis
TGTAACAGGCTCGTTCCGGCCCGTTACGTTTATTTTACATGACTTCGGTGTTAAAATGGCCTGAACGCGCCTTAAATCGAACCAGACTCCGTTACGGGAACTAAGTTTTCATGTGTTGCCGGGTGCCATGGTCGTTGGAAATTGTTCTGGTAGTAGTGCTGTATTGATGTATCTAGGCCGTTATAAGTGTGTTTTGCCATTATTTTATGCCCTTGCATATTTCGTGATAATTGTGTATTCTGTAGGACGGAGTCACTCAGGTACCCAGGACGTTTGACTACGGCGAAGGTTCAAATTTAGAAGAAAACAGGAGAGAGCCTTTAACTGGCGCTAAAATAAGGAATTTGAACGGAACTCGACCGGTTCCCCCATTTCCCTATTGGAAATTCAAAATTTAGACCGTCCGGGAATAGGAGGCCTTTGACAATCTGAGGGGAAGGGAAGTGATCAGAATCAAGACCATCAAGTTTACCTGGTTTGAGCGAACCAGGGCTTAATGGTCGCAAAAGTAAGCTGAAAACAAATGGGTTACGGTAGTTTCCGATTAGTCGGGAATAACGGACCTCGGGCCTGTTTAGCGGCCCGTAACCGTCCAACGGTTCAGATTTACCGGGAATGCCCCGAGTACTTTTCGGTAGAGAATTTTCAGGACTCTTGAACGAGCCCAAGACATCACAAATTGCTGGAGGATTTCACGAGATATCCTGGGGACAAATAGGTAAACATTCAATCAACAGCCAATACTTACGCTAGGTTTGGTTGGTGACCATGGTCCCGAGTGGACCTGATATAGGCATATATGAATATATAGTTATGTATATATATGTAGATATGTGTGTGCTGCCTGATCTTTGTGCCTCGGTATATCTATTTTCCCGCCCCCACCGTATCAGAACTTTTATTTTTATAACATCCGTTGACGCCCAAAATGGCCTGACCCGCACTCTAACAACTGGTTTTCTGGTGACCATCGGATCATTGATTGAAAGTATGCGTGTTTCTAAGTACTGTATCCATTCAGGCATCTGACGAGACCAGGCGGGTCTCGATTTGACCAGTCCTCCCGCTGCCATATAGCTTACTTCCTTGTTTCATAATGTACCACGAAAATTCAACATAAAATTCCTTCGGTTTGTACCAACTCCGTATTTGACCGCAGACCCTAAACGTGCTCATGCGACCCCTCATTTTATTTGTCTGCTCCTGGCGAGCACAACGATATCCGGCGGGTCTTCGTCCGCCTTCGCGTTAGCCTCTTATGACCGATAATATGCCCCTCCAATTTGGCATACCGACTGCAAGTGGGTACAGACTGACCGAAAATTTAACCCCAACTCAAAGGTAGGCATAATGCCCCTCATTGCATTCGTCGCGTCGAGACATCTTCAACGATGCCCGGCGGGTCTCCATCCGTCGCCCCGTTAACCCGGGACGGCCGAAAATGCGCCCCCCACTTTTTGCCAAAACTCTCTTTAACGGCCTTCGACCGTCGTGATTTTAGTGCACCTCTACCCGCTGCAGTTAAGGTAGGGAAAACACCCCTCGTTTGAATCGCCTTTTCAAGGCGAGCACAACGATGCCCGGCGGGCGTCGCTCCGCCCAACCGTTAGAGCGGGAGAGCCCGCTGAAACCCCGTATGCTAATATATGTCAGAACCCAAAATTGAGTCCTGACCCGCCACTGCGTCTAACCCCCTCGTGTTTGGTATCATTTGCCTCTTTTCCTCCGACCAATCTCGCCCCGCCCCCGGAATGCCCTCAGACCCCTCCCGACACCCTCCCCCTCTTTTTCTCTTCTTCCTTCCTTCTCTCCTCACCCCCCCCCCCCCCCCCCCCCCCCCCAGCTATATATATATATATAGTATGTAAAAGGACACAAAAAAACAGGACAGACGAGGACGGACATGTAAAATTTTCTTAAATATCTACGTTTTACGGACGGACTGGACGCATAGGAATAGGACTGACGGGGGGTAGGTTTAGGGCCCTCCCACGAGCTCCGGGAGTTCCTGAATAGGACCCCGGATAGTTCAGAGAATACGTAGGAATGTGCTGCGTCCCAGGTCGCGAAATCAGCTCATTCCCGTCTTAGGTTTCCCCCCCTTCGGGACGTCTAAAGACGTCCTGTCGGGATATTTGAAAAGTCATTAGCGTGGAATGCTAGGAATGTTTGGCTTTATCTTGTGAGCCAACATATAAACGTGCAATGTTAGCACGTTTATCCATGGATAGGGTGGTAAAATTTAGCCCCAGATGCCCTCCAAATAAGCTTAATTAAGTGATGGATGAGGCAGCTAACTCGCTAAATAGCAGAAATTTGGCTTTAAATCGGCGAGTTAGCTGGGGGAAATTTGATGGATGAGGACCAGATCACCGAGAAGACATATCCAAGCTTATTCCAAGTACTTTATAACGGGAAAAGATTTAAAATTTTGAAATTTGACGGGTGACCCAACCATTTTTGTAGAACAGTTGGGGTTTTAACAGTCGATTTAGAATTAAGTAATGAGCTTAAGTGATCTGAGTAATGATCTCCAAATATATTCTTGACATAACTTTTGGAGGTTGCATCAGAGTTTCAGCTAAAAGAGCACAGATGGTCGACCTCCGAGTATTCGGAGGGTTCAAATTTGATGTCGGCGATTTCGATTGAAGCCGACTCTCTCTAAAGGGGACCCAGGGTTTACGATAGCTGTCAAAAATAAAAGTTGGGGAATTTTTCGATTGGGCGCCCGGGTTTGACCTCGAAAAAGTGGGCGTCAGAAGAACAACGCCGATTGGATGGCGACAAAATCGCCATGCTTCAATATAGCAGAAAATTTTGAAGCGACGACTACCACGTCGTCTCTTCGAATCAGTTTGACTTCGGCAGCGCGGAGTTCGGTCGACTCTACTGACCGGCTCCGACGCTTGAGTTTTCTAGTACAGTTTTGTAATGTTTATTCGCTTTCTTGTGCTTTTTGCTCTTTGGGTTTGGAATGGAAACCGGCGATCGGAGGACCCGCGCAGACACCTTATGTCTCGCGGAAGGGGACTAGCAGTTGCTGTCCCGGACCGAACCTTGTAAGTCAGCAAGTAAACCAGGCGTATGGGGGTTTATTTTCCCCAGATCACAATGTAACAGACCATCGAAGTTCACTTAGTCGGAGTACGATTTTAGTTTCTGTAGTTCGACTGGACGCCCGTCGGAGGACGTCTTGTTTACCCACGTTAGACTGTCACACTTTTACATGGCCCTTGACAAACCTCCTCTAGTCGAGTTCTGTTTTGGACGCTTCGAGCGATTGCACGGAGGGTACGAAATTATAGGCACCACAGTCGAAGTCATTCCGATTCCCCGTGGTCATAGGCAAACGAATCACAAATGGACGCGTCTCGTCCATGTTTTTGCATGATTTATTTCTCTTGAGTTAGGGTAGTAGAATTTTTCCTGAGCCGACCACGGTAAAATTTCCCCGATGATTTATAGGGACAACAGGCTTACGTGTTTGCGTTTCTGGTTTATAAAATTACAGTTTAGTAGACCGTTCGATGCTCATGCCGCTGCTTGAGCTCGAACTGATGTTGCAGTTAGGGACGGAGAATTAGCCTCCGTCGGGCTGTCGAGAGCCCTAAAAATTTCATTTATCAACCGAGCTAGGAAAATTTGGGGAACACAGAGAAGACTAAACAAATTCTAGGACCTCAGCTTGAGCCTAAGGTATTGGCACTCCGAAAGGAGCGATTTTAATACGGCGTTTACGTGGTTTTGCCATTGTTTGATTTGTTCGCCAGTAAGACTTTTAATACCAGCCTTGTATAAGAATCCACTGCTGACGTCGCGAGTCCTCGACACCAAATTTCTATGTGATCGCCCCACCAGGCTTGCTCTGAAATCGGCTTGGCCCGACTATTAGGTTTACGAGCGTTCAGCATGAGAAACAGGCTTGATTAATGCTTAACGGTAGGACGTAGATCGTCACCTGCTTTCAAAATAAATCGACGGCACGGCCAGGTTCCAAAATCGGCTACATAAAACGCTTTCTAAGACACGTCAGGGTGCTTAATGTTCAAAATGGAATCATAAAACACTTTTTTTGATAAAGAAAATTTCGCGACCTCTCCCGATCCGTTGGACCCCAAACCAAGTGAGTGCAAAACCCCGTTTTCTTTTCATAGCGACTTGATCGCTGAGTTTAGGTGTTTTAGTATTTTTCTCTGGTTGCCCGTTAGGCTATGTACTATGTATGCCACGATTTAGCTTTTGCACCATTTCTGCCTCTCTCCTTTTTCATTTTCCCTGATTGAGTTTCGGTCCTGCACGGGGATTTTAAGCCCGCTGCAGATATTTCTGTTTTATCCACTCGACTATCGAGTTCTGATAAATTTTAATAAAATTTCATTGATAACTCGACTGCACAATTTCGATCGTGCAGTCAAAACACTGTACAATTTCGTTGAGTACAGTGTACTAAGGCAATAGGATAAGTTAGAGAGAGTGAGGACGAAAAGAAAAGGGCAACCAAGAAAACAAAGAAACAGAAAAAAAAGGAAGGAAACCAACCAAAGGAACAACACCCAAAAGAGGGACGCGGACGCGACCTCGGCAAAATACCCACGTTCCCCCAACCCGGTCGAGTCGCAGAAACACATCGCTGCGTCCGGGCACTCATTTCCAGAGCGCCCCGTACCTTCTAGTTTGACACGGAGCACAACCGAGGATGCCAACTCAACCGCGGCCATAGAGCTGCCACGGGACCTCGCTTTAAAACTGTTAGAATAGCGACAATGATCGCCTAGGACATCATCCGACGGCCCGTACATAAGCCTGTGTTGGTAGTTGAAAGGCTACTAACAACCATCCTAATGAACGATCAAAACTGTGTCACCCGCGAGTATAACGTAGTTCACTTGACCCGCCACCACCGAAATCAACCATATTGGTCCCAGCCTGCCGGTTACGAAGTGTTAGGACAAGAAAAATTCTCGGCCCTCGTTTTGGACTGCTGGAAACGCCGAGTCGAAATTAGCATAAATTAATGTACAATCTGGCCTAAGGACAGAACGCTATGAGAAACTCGGTAGGTCTTTGAGTTAGGATTTACTGGACGCAGACGGCACACTGGACGAGGTTTTTTGTTTGTTGGACGCCCGCATAGACACCTCGCTCATGGTGCGACGATTGTCAGCACCCGATTGTTTGTACAATATTTAATCGTTGATCTTTTATCGTGTTTCAACTTTTATATTAGATGGTTTATTAATGCAACTATGACCAACTTTTGTCGTAGGTCCACGCCTTTCCGCGTACCCCGATCCATGCTCCCAGTTGACTAAAATTATAGGGTAAAAGAGGCGAACTAACATTTCCCCCGCGCGCTGCTCTAAGAGTGCGGAACGCCCCGTGTTATTCAGAGCGAGTTTCGAAGCATGCCAAAACGCATAACCTGAGTTATAACGGACTTAGTTGAACGCCTCGGTTATAGATTTTGGTCCGGTATTTTTCCGGGAACCTATCCGCTCGTACCGCCTCGCTCCCCGACTGGACGCGGACAAAGGAATGGGTGCGTGCGACTGTTTCACGGTTTCTGCTTGCATAATGCCGCGACTTTTTGTATTTGTTTTGTACAGTATATGACTTGAAATAAAACGTTGAAGATCACCTAGTGTCAATTGTTGGTTATACGTAGCGTGATAAAGACGTCCGACGGACAGGGCCAACTCTGCGTGTCACAGCTTGATGAGGGCAATATTCCAAGCCCTGACACGTGCAGTTCGCCCCCAGTATTTGTATTTGGAAATGACAGAATTGTTGCGAGGAGGTTCCTTATAATTTGGCAATCGAATTCGCTCGTGAAATTAGTGTTCGCAACTAGAGACAAACAAAAAAAATTTATTCGGAAAACTGTTATCCAGGAAACGGAGAAATAAGTTATCAGGATACCGAGTAGATAATCCGACGTTAAACTTTCAGGGACTGTCGGAACCCTGTGGGGGCCATATGGCTACAACAGACAAAGTGTTCGGTTAAGAATAACGCGGCAGAACTCAAAAATTTTACCTAACAAAATCAAACTTATCCCGCATTTTACTTTAGGTCACGCTAGATAAAACAACTTCCGTTAGACTAGGACAGGGAATATCGGTTTGACATTATGACCTGTGAGCAGGTTTCGGTGTCAACCTCCCTGGGGGACCTCAGCAATCATGCCAAAATACTAGACACGTGCGCAACCAATCGGGCGGGGTCCGAACACACCCCGTGAAGCGCGCCTGCGGCCTGCTAAGCTCCGTAACTTCTTGGGTCTGACCAAGGAAAGCGGTTAAAATTCAAAACTTTGGGTCCGCCCTTGAAGTTATGATAGCCGGGGTCGTATGGGCATGGTGTTAGGAAGTTGCGCCATGCAGCTGCGTCACCGTTATTACATATATACATAGGAGCAACTCAAGAGAAAGAGAAAAAAAAACAAAGACCCAAATGCGCCCAAAAGAACAGCACGCCACGCAACAAAAAACAACACCCCCCCCTCCACAAACAAACACAACAACCAAGTCCCCACAAAAAAAACCCCCCCCCCTCGGATTTTAATTGACGAACAAGCCTTCCGTAACAAATTTTATGCAAAAATACAAAATAGGATGGTTGGCGCGGTCACCTTAACTTTACTCGCGCACTAAGAAAAATATAAGCAGAGCATCGGAAATGTATATGACGTGCTGGGGTTAAAATCATAGGAATTGAGTAGGCGAAACTTTTAGGCCGTAAATATTAAATTTGCAAGATCCAAATACAATATGGTCTTTTACCCATTAACTGGTTTTTGATGATACAGAGTTTTAGGATCATTACCTAAATGTAAGCTCACGTGTACATCACACTGATCCTACACTTAGTTCAGAATATGCTGGCGCAGAAATAGCAGATTTCATTAGCCATTTAAGTTATTGTAATTCTTAAAGTTCGGATTTCTTAAGTAAAAGTTCGAAGAATTTAAAGAGCACGTTTAGGAAAGCACGAGTAACCTAAGTTCAAAATTTCAATGAATGTCAAGAACAAACCTGGAAATGCGACGGTAGTCAAATTTGAAGTCTAATCCTAAGGACAAATATGCACTTTATTGGGATGTTAAAACGATGTCAAATCTTTAGCTAGAAACTTTGAAAATTTGTGTAAAACCATGAAAAGGTCGAACTTAAGTTCAACTGTGGTAAAACGTTCTTATTTTTGCAAAGCGACAGGATCAGCGCGTTTTGAGTTTGGTTGTTTTATTCAATTGTGCCTGTTAGGTTTTCGTAGGTATTGAGGTTTTACTTGGGAGAGTGTTTAGACAAGAAGACGAAAGTATATTGACTATACGCAGTCAGCACAGTGTCAGTATGAAAACTGTGGTGTTTCATTTTTAACGTATGTGACCACGTGTATGCAGAAACGATTTAACTACACAAGATGGCAACCAACAACGCGAAATAGAACAATGTCGACGACAGACAAATTTCGTCGGTAGATTAGGATATCGCAATTTTCGATCCGATTTAGTAATTTAGGCTCTCTGATGTAACGACGAGAAGTCTCGCCTAAAGTCACTAAGATATGGCCAAAATCGGGTGACAGTTGATCTGCAAAACCATTTTAGAAAAAATAGTCTTATAATTCGAGCCACACTTGCATTGCCACTACGAAGCAAGGGCTCTCCTGGACACGAGCCTCCAGGGTCTGTATTAATGAATTTGCTTAATGCATGTCGGGAATGGATTGAGTGCGCAATAATTATTAAAATGTATTAGTAAAATAGTCTACTGTTGGTAGGGGGCGTGTGCGAACTAATAATAGGCAATCATCATCTAACCCTTAGGAGGTCCCTTTTGTAGTTTTTGCTTGTCATTTTGCAACGATATGGACTGGAGAGCCCTTCTTCCTGGGGCATTAGTGTGTTATCGAGAGCTATCGGGGTTTATTATTTAAATCTGCAATTTTGATTAAGTACTTGAGGAATAGAACCTGATGCCTCTCAGACCCCTCCTCAGTCCGGGGCGTAACCTGGAAAAGGCTCGTCGTTTAAGGGCTAATGTATGTAGTGCCTAGTTCCCGTTGATTGATTTAAGCTGTTTTGAAAGAACCGCGCATTGTTAAAGTAAATTTTTGTTTAAATTTCGTAGGGCGTTATCCTGAGGGTAACGAATAAATTCGAGAGTTGATTTTGACCTACGAATAATCGATGCGAGAGAAATAGGTATAAACATATATGTAGCAGTTCACAAATAAGATTTAAGGAGTACGAAGCAATGGCAAGGTTCACAACTGAATAAATGTATCGGTTTAAAAGTGTAAGAGACGAAAACTAAGGTATTGTCCTTTAAGTGATACCTTCGCCAGTGTAGAGCATTAAAGCAATGACAAAGTATAGGTACTCCTCCTCCTATTTTCATGTAGCACCGTTCTGGTTCCCGTTTAAAGCATATTGTTAATTTTGTCTGATCGCCACCCTTGACCAGGGTATAAAATGTTAGAACACCGGCGAATTGCCGTCAGCCATGACATCAGTCGAATATTGATAAAATGATCGCGCTTATATAAATAGTATGTGTATTCGGGCACCAACTTGAATCGAAGCATTGCCATATTCCCGACCGGCAAACGAATCTTGGAAATAATACATATTCAGCTATCATACAACGTTAGTTATGTACCGCATATTGTTGCAACTTATAGCATACCATTTTCGGTGGAACTGACCTTAGGATAGGCAATATCGCGTATTGACACATCAGAGAATAATATCATGCCCTGGTCTAACTGGAGTATCACAGTAATCCTTTTTATTGGCAAGTACTATTTAGTAGTACTCGTTTTTTCTATCATTGTCCAGCAATACCATGCTATTTAATCGTACTATTTGTCCTTGATAAATAGCAGTTGTTCATTGTCCCTTGACCATACGTAGATATACTTTCAAAATAAACGCAGAAAATCTAAATCCCATGTCGAGTATTCATTTTCAGTGGTGTCTATATGTTTCAGCGTTTGTCCTACCACATTTGACAGCTATCAACGCTACTGCTTGCGGCTGAAAGATCCCAAATACTAACATGGTTGGTTTATCATAACATTAGGTTAGCTTTTAAATGAAAATGTTGTGAGAGGAAGTCGCGAAAGGTAGAAGCGAAAAGTGCTCGTAAAATTTGCAACACATATACAAGAGTTCAATTTTACCACCTAATCAACCGTTTACCCTTACACAGTTTCAGCTAGCGGCTTCTGAGATTACTAATCCGACGTCAAACACTCAGGGATTCTCTGAATCCGCTGGAAGCCCCAATAGCTATTAATGCACTGTGTGAATCAAGTCTCTAAAAGATTCGTTTGAGTCAAATTTCGCACTATATTAGGAATTACACATCATCCGCTCATTTAACCTTTATGTGAACACGATCAAATAATTTAGCCGAACAACTTCCAAGCGAGATCGAGATAGCAGCTTCGCATTATGGCCTGTAAGCAGGTATCAGTGTCACCCACCATGGAGACCTCAGCAATCATACTAGACACGTACGTATCTAATCGGGCAGTGTTCGAAAAGACCACGTAAAGTGCTCCTACGACTTGCTAAGCTTCATAGCTTCTTTGGTGTGACCAACAAAAGCGATCAAATTGATCAGATTCTAAAAATTCGAATCTACACTTGAGGCTATGGTAGCTGGAGTCGTATGGACATGGTGTTTAGACAGTGGCGCCATGCAGTTGCGTACCGCTGTTGCAATCGTAACTCTAGACTAAAAATGGTTCTTAGCGAACGGAAATTGTAATCCGTTTATAGAATCACCGCTTTTGGTAACGGTTAATTCTTGTGTTGTTCCCCATTTTCAATAGAACAACTCACCAAAATCACAAATCATGCTGTTATGATAAAGGCGAATAGCTATCACTGCCGGAGTTCACTCAGCCTGTTACTATCAATCGTTTCAAGTCCAAAAGCTCTAAAAGGATCAAAAGCTACAAACGCATTGCAGTGTATTAACAAAAAGGCGTTTGAACTGACGTCATTCTGTTAACTTTCGTGCAAGGAACAGATGCGTGTGCTTAAAATTGGACTATCTAGATTTCACCTTAATATAAATCCTCTGATATAAGGGAGTTTAGGTTACAAATAGCATTGGTTGTGGCACTCAAGCTAGTGTCAGCCTTTTCCTGTTTAGATTTTGTAGAATAAGACACGTCTGTTGTCATAAAACAAGGAATCATAATAAAAACAACGTTTTCGGATAACCAGACACTTGTGCACGGCATCATAAAGACAACCGTAACATAAGTCAATCGGCTAATCAGGATTACTTCTCTCAGTTAAATGAGTTAGGTGTGCCGAGTAAGGTGCGAGTCAATAACCTCAGTCAAAAGTCGTACCAATGTCGCCTTTAGGGGCTTCCCGTTTTCATGGAAAAATTGTATTTCATAAATAAGTGCATCTTGTATAAGTAGACACACACAATTTAGTTTCCAGTTTTCCAAGTTCCAGGTTTACCCAAACTTGTCAGCTTTTGAAAGATGTTGGGAAACGGGAAGCTTGGCAGAGATCAGTTTGCCAAATTTCTTGTTTCCCAATATTTTCTAGCTTTCATATTCCTAACATGTTCATGTTTCCCGAGTTTCTTGTTTCCCAAACTTTTAAAGTTCCCCAGAATTTTTTGCTTTCCCAAGTTCCCCGTTTCCCGTATTTTTGGTTTACTGAGCATCCTATTTACATGTTTTACCATCTTTCCTACATCTTAAGTTTCCCGAACTCTTCGACATTTTCTAGTTTCTTGAGTTTCCAATTTTCCACATTTTCCATTTCCCGAAATTCAAGCATTTCCGATGTTTCCATTTCCCAGGTTTGGTAATTCCAACATTTATCCCTTTCCAAAGTTTTAAATTTCTCAGTATTGTCCAGTTTCCAGAATCTCTCATTTCCCAACGTTTTCCGCTTAACAATGTTTTCCCATTTCCAATAATCGTTTTTAACAGTTTCCAGTTTTCTGATTTTCAGTTTCCAAACATTTTTCCCTTTCCCGAGATTCTTGTTTTCCAAGTTTCCCGTTTTGCATATATTCCAGCTTCCATGGTTTCCCTTTCCCACTTTTCCCTTTCCCGAATTTACCATTTATCAACATTTTCCTGTTTGTCCAATAATTTTCTAGTTTATCAGGTATTCCTATTTTTGTGTTTTCCATTGAGTTTTTGTTCTTTGTGTTTTTGTTTCCCAACATGTTCCAGTTTCACACATTTTCTTATTCCCGGAGTTTCAAGTTTCACAATTTTCACCTTTCCCGAGTTTCCCCACCTTTTCCAGTTTCCTAAATAAATTTGTCTATTTTCCAAGTTTTCAGAGCTTCCTATTTCGACATTTCTCGTTTTCTACATTTTTCGACCTTCGAAACATCTTCTTTTCCCGACATCTTCCTGTTTCCAGAGTTTCCCATTTCCCAACATTTTCTGTTTCCAAACATTTTTCAGTTTCCCATGCTTTCCGTTTCCAAAGTTTCCAGAGCTTCCCATTTTCTATATTTCCCATTTTATAAATTTCCAGTTTCACAACACTTTATCCTTTCCCAAGTTTTCTTAGTTCCCATTATTTCCTGTTTCTGAGTTACTCGTTTCCCACATTTTGCGTTCCCGAGTTTAGCGCTTTCAACGTTTTCCAGTTTCTCAAATTTTCTCATTTCCCATATTTCTCGATTCGCATATCCAAGATTTTCCTTTTTCTTCAGTTTCCCATTTCGCGAGTGTCTTGTTTTACATGTTCTAGTTTTTAAAGTTTCCAATTTTCCCATATCCCATTCCTGCGTTTACCATTTACCAACCTTTTCCAGTTTCTCCAATTATTTTTCCGTTTCCCAAGTTTCCCGTCTTGCATATTTTCTCATTTTCCAAGTTACCTGTTTCTTTACTCTGAAGCAACTTAATACAATACAAAGTATTGAATTGACGCATTTCTTTCCGTAGTGAACGTTTAACTGCGTGTTATTATTCGCTAGCGTTGTGAGGAGCCCTGAGCAACAGCGACGTCATAGCTCAGTGGTTAGCCATCGCAACTCTAACGCAAATGGCTCGGATATGATTCATCGCTTCAGCAACAGTTTCTTCAGGGATAGTCGAAATGCACACTAATTTGTGAGGTAAAGGGTTAACATTTTCCTGTTGCCAAGGTACCAGAATTAAACACAGTTATACTAATGATACTGTATACCCTAAAGGTACCAATGGGACAACGAGACTCTCGATGACAAAGCTGACATAAGCGAGCGACATATAAATGCCATACAACAATATGTTATATTGCAGTGGGTACGATGACGTCTTACAAAACAGTTGAATTACCAAAAGAAACTGCATGATTTCATAATTATAGTTGAATGAAAATGCGTTGTTACTAGAATCCGGCGACAGTCATATTTGGTGTCATATTTTCAGAAACAAAGTACCTAAGTCTTTTCTAAACAGAAAACGCATACTAAAATTCATATCAGTTATTCATTTGCTTTGCTTAATGCGAAAGTTGTATTAAAAGACAAAATTCTTACAAAGCACTGACCATCCTCCAGTAAAAACTGGAAAATTCACTTGTCGGTTCTTACTGAGTACTATGATATCGTTGAGCCGTATCTTGTTAGCGGTCTGCGCTATCAATGTATTGAATCAGAAGAACTAAACACAAGACAAGCAAATTTGAATAATACGAACTTAGTTGTTACATGTACACTATATATTTGAGAAACATTTAAAATTAACCTTTGAGAAACATTTAAAATTAACTATGCCATACCGGATACGTCTTTATTCTACTTAATTTTTATAGTTTAAGTTAAAAAAGTCTCAATTTTGTTTGATTTAACAAGTTTATTGACAACAAACGCTAAAATCGCAGTGAATTATTTAAAGGCTATTGTATTGTCTAACATATTATTATTACATGAAATATTAAAAAAATATAGTTTTAACAGTCATCATTTCTCTAATATTTTGCAGAGAATTATAAAATATATCTATCGCATTGTATAGGAAACGACATATAAATGATACAAAGTCAAGACAACAATAAAGAGACCCGGCGAACGCAATTTTAAATAGCTTAAATATATGTCAAGCCTAGTTATCAACTGTTTAACATATTGAACAATTAGGGTAATATTTTTTGGAAGCGTAATATACATGTTCATATGTTTGCCACTTTCATTTATTTTGAATTTTACTACTTCATATTTTACCACTTCACTTTCTTTATGCTCTCTGAATAACGTTATTATATTAATTCATAACTTGGTTTCTAGTTTTTCTATTTAATCATTCAGTTTGGTGGCTACCCATAATTGTATCAGAAGAATCAGAATACACGATAAATGCTATAATTTCTACATACAAATGCTGAAAATGGAGCTTTTAAATTCTTGTATCGTGCTGTATCCACCATAAAACGAAATTTTGTTGCACTACAAATGCGCCAATAATTTATCTCAACGGGTCTCTCAACCATTTTACGACAGTATGCATAAATACTTAAGTATATACATATGTATTTATATGAAAATATATAAATATATAAAACTGTGCATATATTTATGAAATTAGAAGACTATTATGAGAAACAGTTATATAATAGAAAATGGTATTTATTTCGAAGCCATAAAAGCGATCAAATCGACAACGCGACAACTGTAACCGTATTCGTTATCGTACCTAAAACACAATAATTCCATTATACACCAGTTCATTTTTAGCATTGCTATTTTGGCACACGAACTGATTCTTGAATAGATTACAACTCACAGAAGTTTTAGGACTGTGTAAATTACAAATTTAGAACAATTATGTAAACCGGATCCTATCTGACACAACCAGACTTGCTTTTCGTTATCTTACCTATACCATAATTCTAAGACACATCAGTTAAACCTTTCACAATATATATTTTCTACTTTTTACTTCACAGCGAAAACGAATAAACACAGAAATGGTTACAAATAATTTGCCATTTACGGTTCAAATCGTTCATGAGACAATTAGGTGTTGAAATTGGGCAAGCTTTCAGTAGAATGAAATGTACTATGAAAATACATAATTGGATGACAACTGACATCGATTAATCTATTAAATATTGTTTTTCGGCGGTGATAAGTTTGATCACTATATGATCCTCGAAAGTGTCTTGTGGGGCACAGTACTTGGGCGGAAATTTTATTGATTCCATACAGCTAAGATCGCAGTGACAATTGGCTCAAAGCATTCCGAATTAAACGCAGGACGTTTGTTACTCAGACTTCCCGTATAGGGTTTTGGTTGTGACGTGTTACGTTTTGGTTCTTGCAGAGCTAAAGCTCTCATTTTTTGAAGCATTAGCCTCTGGCGGCCTCTAACAAGTAGCAATAAAGGCATGTTGTGAAAACCTTACACATATACAAATTTTTTCAGCGGCATTCAGTTGTAACTCCACATAGGCCGATTAAACTACAAAATAAGTTTCGCACGGTTTGGCCTAGGTCCATTTGCGTCATTATTGCATAATACATAGCAGCTTTTATGAGATAAGCCGTTTATCCTACGTTTATATAAATGCATACAAATATAGATCATTTCGGCCGCCAAGTCTACAAACTAAATCAACTACGCTCTCCACGTTCGCGAGGTTAGCTAAAATCTCATAATTTCGGACTTAGACCATTATTGCGTAAAACCAGCAATATCGACCACAGGGATTTACTGCAATATCAATATCATTGTAAAACCAGGGTTATTTATTTTAAAAATACGGACTGCACCAAATGTGGCTTCTTAGGAAAATTGAAAAAACGAAGCTTTAGTCCATATTCTAGCAAAAGTAAAGTAGCTGAACAATCATTTTTTCGTATTTGAATAACTTTAAATCTTTATCTTCACATTTCCAAACGTAGTACTTTGAATTCTTTTCTGAGTTAAAGGTGAAATAAGTAGAATTAATATATCTTAGCCAGTGGGTTGTTAACTTTCTGTGGATATACAAAACTGCTGGTAATTTTACCGTAGAAGCACACCCAATTCCAGTCGCAACTCTTCTTTCTTAGTAAATACACACCGTTGTGTATACGTTAAGCCCGAGCTGTTGCCCAAGCTTCTGTCTTAACATAATACACAATAGAAAGTGTTGCGCATTGAGCGTATACTTCCGTTTACACAGGTGTGTATCTACGATAAAATGACCGACACTACTGCATACTGTTTGCAATAATTCAATAGAAATCCATGCTATGGTTAGCTACAAAAGTCTAAGGTTTTGAACCTTAGATCGGTTTTCGATCAACGCCGATTTCAGGCCAACGCAATAATTCTTCATTATTACGACTTATCTGATTTTTGTTAACACTCTGAAGCCAAAAATTCATTGCACTGATAAAAAAAATATTGAAATAATTAGATAGCGAAAATTGCCAACAGCATAATCACACTAAGGCATAAAGGTTTTGCAGCTAATGATTTTCTAATTTTCATATTCGCTCAAGATGAATTATTATTTTCCTTTTTGATGGAGCAGAAACAAAACGGTTTGACTGTTGGCATTGTCCAGTTTCTAACTCTGATGATCGCAAATATAAACATATTTACAGCCTTATCGGAACATATATGTATTAGTCATTTCATCTGAATCTAAAAGCTCACTTTCGCTCTGTCTTAGTTAGACGTTGGAAAGCAAATTCTTTTAAAAAAATGCGAGACTTTCCAAACGACGGGAAATGTTGGCCTAAGCTAGCCAGTGCAGTGGCGACCTTACTTCAGCCTAGGATAGCTATTCCATGTAATATGTTTACATATCGTTCCGCACTATACAATTAAAGGATATCTGCACTTACCATGAAACAAGCTTAACAAAGTTGGGTGTAAGGCCAATGCAAGCGTTAGCGTCAAAGATGGATGATCGGCAGTCTCCGCAGAAGTCAGTTGAAACAACCTAGAAGTTGAAATCAAAATGTAAAATAATTACGGATGTGTCTTCTTAACTTAATGACATACATGGATCGCAAAACTATATTATTCTTTTTGATCGAAAAACTTATAAAAATAGAGATAACCTCGTGCTTCACAATAGTGACAAACAAAAAGCCATGTCATCTATAACTCTTTCACTAATTGTGCTAGCTGTTATTCGAATGCTATTCACATCGCAATGCAAAAAAAAAGTAATAAACATACTAATTTTTCATAAAAATTCACCAAAATATTGGCCAACTAGGACACGTTTACATATTTGGACAGCCGCTTCAAAACGTAAAGATAAACGTGTCAAAATATGAAAAACTAGAAATAACGAGTACAATTAGAAAAATTTATTACAGTCTGTGCTATCGTTCAAGATAAACACACATTAAAAACAAGTGAATTTATTTGTTACAGTAATGATTTGTGTTAGTACAGTGGTGAATGAAAAGAACCTGTTACTAATTGTGAAGTGAATGAGTATAAGGATCCCTACATACAAATGCTACCATTTGTATATATGACCGGTCTGGAAAACAGAGGTTGAAGGAATTAAAGCTTTCTAGTCAAAACAAACCTACACAATGTTATCAAAATAAAATGGTAAATTTTTACCAATTAAAGGACATGAACACATTATAACTGCAAGTATTTATGTGTGGATCTGTAACTGCAATGCCATTGCAGTTGCTTAATTCGCTAGCAAATAAGATACCAATTTAGGCCACAAATCTGTGCAAACTTTCTGTTATAATCGCTGTGTAAATCAACCAATCTATCTCAACCTTTACCTTTGTAAGTACCATGCTCGAAATATTGAAATCTGCCCATGGCATTGGCTGGAAATTAGGGGTTTTGATTTAATATCTGATATCTGTAATATATGTGTTGAATAAGTTTTTATAACAGCTGAATGATTTAGCTAGATGTTTCGCCGTATATCTTTCTTTAATGAATAGCTTCATGCGGCATTCCCTATAATTTCGAATTGATTCCGGGTTCCTAATATTACAGACACATAGGCGTCTCTTTATGAAACTGAAATGACACTATTTGCCCACCATTCTCCGTAGGGTAGGTCATTAAAGAATTGTTACAAGTAGCAAAGGTATTCTAAGATTATATATATGTCAACAAATACCAGATATAGACATAAATTCGAATATTTGGCTTACAGCTTATACGCGGAATTTGCTTTCTGCGTAATCATAATGTTTTTAAGGCCATGAAAGCTTAAGAATCAGAGAATTTGAAAATTTAGGAATTTCAGAATTTTAAACGCGTGACTGTTTTTTCCAACGTGTGTAAATTTAATATTAAAGGAGTTGGTAAGTACTTAGTAAAACGATGAGGAAGCTGTTTACCTTGCAAGATTTAGCACTAATCATTAACTTTAATAAATACGGCTCAAGCTGTGCAAAACAACGTTATTTTCGCCTTAATCTTACAGGTGTCATAGCTAGAATATGATATTGAAATATTTATTGCAAAATATTAATACAAAAGATTATAGTCTGAAAAAAATTCTCTAAGCAAAACAGCGAGTGCTTGAAGCCCTACGCGTTTCGAAGCATGTGACTTAACCCAAATTGTGAGTTGTCCTGCGGAATTCAGTAGTAATTAAGACAATACAAGTATACTCTTCGGAATTAAACGGGCCTTTATTAAAGCTGACACCCAATGAAATGGCTAATACAAAGAATAGCTGGAGAACCAAACGCTAAATCCGAATATTATGGCTTACATTATGGAACACAATATAAAATTGTAGTTGAAATTAAGTTAGTTGTCGTTTATTTTAATTGTTTGATTGAAATACGTTAAACCTTTTACTTCGTTTTTGTTGCGCCTATGGCGTTACAGCCTTAATTAAATTATTGCCGCCATGCAACTGCTCGACATTTGGATGTGTTAGTTTAAATCAACAAATGCTGCTGGAAGTGTTTAAAATAATAGAGCTCTCAAATCGTGCGATGAAAAATATAGAAGCCCGGACTATACCTGATCTTCAGTGTACCCCAGGATGCCTTTCATCGGACCTTCGGAAGCAGCCTTAACGGTAGCCTTAATTTCGTCCATCGATGCCTATAATATTTTATATTAACGAATATACAACGTAAAATGATTTGCATGCGCAATTAAACTTTCCATATATCAGAAGCTTCACAGATACAGCTATGTCTTCTATAATGTTTGTTAAAGAATTAAGTGTAATTAGATAAATTATTGACTTATTTTAAAATCCGCATTTTTAATCAGTAACAGTTATTTTCGGATCCAAGCATTCTTATAACATTGTGAACCTGTAAAGTTAGCATCTGGAATGTGTATTTGCAATCGCCGCAGATTTTTGCCCAGTATTGTTTACGCGTAAAGAAGTTCAATATATAAACGTTTTAAAGAATTGATGATCGTAGATTTGACTAAAACAGCAAGTAGCAGTAGTAAAAATAAGAGTAGAACAATATTTATCCAAGGTATTCGGCAAGGTTTAAAATGCCGTTCATGTCACATATTAGGATGTTACATTTTTATAAAATTTACCCCCTTTTCCAATCGACAGGTCAAATCGACAACCGATACATCGGGTGTTGGTACACGGAAGGCCATGCCGGTGAGTTTGCTGAAATATTACAATCCAAATTATGTAAAAATAAGCATAGAACCACAAAGCTTTCACTATGATTTGAAAATTGCTGTTGACCCCAGATATATACATATTTAATGAAAATAATTAGAATTCGTAATTCCGAGGCTACCAGGAACAAAATAGAATATTAAAGAATAAAATTTTATCTGTTAGAAACTGAGTAGTCAGAAAATTATTATATATTGATTAATAAGCAAAACAAATATGTGAGGCTCTCATTTCAATAGACTGTTTTTAAACATTCAACATAGTCAAAGTTTTCAGCTCGAAAATTTTATCCTGATGAGTCGATAGTTCAAAAACTTCAAATTTATTACAATTCACTACTAGAATCCTTCTAAGCTTTCTCCAAAATCGTAGCATTTATCATTTTAAACTTATAATTGTAACCTTTAGCACATCTTTTTTAATTAAAACTACTTTAATCTTAAAATTAGGTCTTTATAATTTGCTATATTTTTAATCTTATGAAAACATTCCATAAAATTTGCTAAACTCGCAACAGTCCTCAGTGTACTATATCGCCAAAACTCAATTTTTGTATTGAACGAACATCTTTAAATAGATGAATTGATAATAATAGCATATATTTCATATGTAAAATGTAGTTCTCTAGTTGTATTTTGAGTACGTTTGGCTATATTAAAGTTAAAGGTTTACGGTTCAAACGATTTTCTTATATATATCTGTTGGCGTTTAATATATGAATGGCTTTATTTGATAGCAAAGCTAAAGGTTTCTTAATTTACTTTCTGTCCTTTTACCTTTTGTAAATTTTCAATTAACATTAGTTGAAGTAAAATTTTGACAGTAGTTGGGATTTAGCCGAGCCAACGGTCTTTGTTTTTAGAACGGATTACCGACAACTGTTTCTTCTGAAGGCCAAAATTCGTTCACAAATAAAAATTGTTATACTACCAACAACAGCAGCATGCAATTCAACATTTCAGAGCTTACAAAAGCTACTTAAAATAAGTTCTGCTTAAAATAACTTCGATTGTAAGGGAAATGTTTTATAGGAGTAATTTTATCTTTCCTGAGCCTATACGTTGCCACGATTTCCTATGTGTTTTTCCTCTAAGAAATAATCTTTTAATTTACACATAGTGTCGAAAGTGAGTAATGCACATTTAAGGAGCTTCTTGTTAAGATAAAATCATTTTAGGCGCCGTATTTATTTTATTTTAAGCCCAGGTATTTTTATAAGACTGTTAGGTTAGCGTAATTACGGCTACGCTGTTAACAACGTAAATTACTAAGGATTGCAAAGAAAGGGTTCATAAATATGTTGAAATCCAAAACAGCGGACAAATTTACGGTAGTTACTATATCGCCAACTCTGGAAATGATAAGCTTCTTATCATTAATACATTCAACTTTCTGTTAACGCTTGATTTAGTATGTTAACGCTTGATTTAGTATAAGTTGGATGAAAGATCGCGGTGATATTATCAATGCAATATTATACAATAGTTGGTTAAGCCGTGTGTTTACTGTTAAGATACAAAACCGGCAACACTGAAGTACGGAAGACTTATGTGCAAAATATTTTATAGCTGAATTGAGGAACTATATGGTAGGAGATTTGAGTTTTGTCAGCGGATTTTAATTCATAAAACTGATGCTGTTGAAGCCTATCGCTAACTGAATATATGATGATGCTTTATCTGTGGCTTTAGATCTAAACGAAATAAACATTTCATAAACTAGATTTTATCATGTTCATTACATAATTCAAAATTTGAACCGTTTCTTACCCGTTCAGCTCTGGGATAACTTTTCCAACAGCCTTGGCTGCACCAGTCGAAGCTGGGATAATGTTTTGTCCAGCACCGCGACCATCACGCCATTGCTTGCCGGACGGACCATCAACGGTTTTCTGAGTTGCAGTGACTGCGTGTACGGTAGTCTAAACACAGTGTACGAACAATTGCGGTAGAAAAGTTAATAGGCACAGTAAGTATTACAACAAACCATTTAGCTTTATGTTCACATAAGTTACCAATTAAATTTTTACCGAAAGCTAAAAGTTATATTTTGACGAGTTTTCTAATTAGATTCCAAGAGTCACTAACTGATACGTACAACAACGATAACTGATAGATATAAAATGTTTTAAACCGGTCTCATCGATACTTCTTTATAGCATTTAGCCGATCAGGTACTTCTCACTCAGTTCCATCAGACTCCAGTAGAACTTTTCAGTAGGCAACTTAGTAACAGGACGAGTCCAGCATAATTACATATCATCCCTCTCCTATCGTCGCCTGGATTTAGTGTATCACAGCTTGGAACTATTATATTAGAAATTTATTAGCATTGAATAACATTCAGTCCAACTACCACCAAATTAAGAAGTTGTTGCACAGACATTAGACAGCTGGAGTGGCGAGAACCGGACTTTACAGAAATACCACAGTCACCCTAAAAATTCAGAGTGAAATTCTTAGTCCAACTATCACCAAATTTGAGAGGTGTCTTTCACCAACGTAGACAGCTGGAGTGGCGAGAACCGGACTTTACAGAAATACCACAGTCAGCCTAAAATTCAGAGTGAAATTGTTAGTCCAACTACCACCAAATTAAGAAGGTGTTGCACAGACATTAGACAGGTGGAGTGCGAGAACCGGTTTGACAGAAATACCACAATCACCCTAAAAATTAGAGTGAAATTCTTGAGTCCAACTACCACCAATTAGAAGTGTCACAACATTAGACAGGTGGAGTGCGGAGCACCGGGCTTGACAGAAATACCACAATCACCCTAAAAATTCAGAGTGAAATTCTTAGTCCAACTACCACCAAATTAAGAAGGTGTTGCACAGACATTAGACAGGTGGAGTGCGAGAACCGGGCTTGACAGAAATACCACAATCACCCTAAAAATTCAGAGTGAAATTCTTAGTCCAACTACCACCAAATTAAGAAGGTGTTCGCACAGACATTAGACAGGCAGGAGTGCGAGAACCGGACTTCTACAGAAATACCACAGTCAGCCTAAAAATTCAGAGTGAAATCTGTTAGTCCAACTACCACCAAATTAAGAAATTGTAACACAGACATTAGACAGGTGGAGTGCAAGAAACCGGGCTTTGACAAAACATACCACAATCACCCTAAAAATTCAGAGTGAAATTCTTAGTCCAACTACCACCAAATTAAGCAGGTGTTGCACAGACATTTAGACAGGTAGGAGTGCGAGAACCGGGCTTGACAGAAATACCACAATCACCCTAAAAAATTCAGAGTGAAATTCTAGTCCAACTACCACCACCAATTCAAGAAGGTGTCACACAGACATTAGACAGGTGGAGTGCGAGAACCGGGCTTGACAGAAATACCACAATCACCCTAAAAATTCAGAGTGAAATTCTAGTCCAACTACCACCAAATTAAGAAGGTGTTGCACAGACATTAGACAAAGGTAGGAGTTGCGAGAGACCAGGGCTTGACAGAAATTGCCACAATCACCCTAAAAATTCAGAGTGAAATTCTAAAGTCCAACTAACCAACCAAATTAAGAAGGTGTTGCACAGACATTAGACAGGTGGAGTAGCAGAGAACCGGGCCTATGACAGAAATGCACCAATCGACCCTAAAAATTCAGAGTGAAATTCTTAGTCCGCGAACTAGACCACCAAATTAAGAAGGTGTTGCACAGACATTAGACTAGGTGGAGTGCGAGAACCGGGCTTGACAGAAATACCACAAT
>JASANE010013934.1:0-26971 GCA_030248225.1 Trileptium ribeirensis
TCGTGCACGCATTTCTCTGTGAATCATGCATAATTGTCAGAAGTGACTGTTGAGTCTCAAACGACCAAACACGAACGCGAATCGAACAACTCTTCTCTAGTATTATAGTCACGACGTCTCGAACAATGTTTAACAATAGTTCTCGAGCGATCATCAACCGAGCAGCATTCGTTTATAGCGAGTACTGTACGTTTGGGCAGTCATCGTTTTGCGTATATACGCCAATACCTGTACTGTATTTTAATTATTAATACAGTACGCGATATAAATTACCGATAGTGGTTCGCTCAATATACTATTTAAATTAATAATTATTCTTTTTTGGAACAAATTTATTTCGAGCGAGTCTCGAGAGTGCGACAGTCATTTTTATCGGGTACTTAGCTTGTATTGGCAATAGTTTTTGGGACATGTCGAAAGCTACTGCAACTTAGTGTAGTCATGATTGATCGTGTAATGTTGGCCAAAGAAAGCCTTGCTTAACCTAGAGCATGATCAAGCATAATGTCTGTTTAAACAACCGGTAGTAAAATTAGTGAAGTTAACAATCTTTTTAAAAAAGTTACAACGAGCTTGGAACGCCTTCGTTGTCTGTTTTTTTCTTGTTTGAACTTGACAAACAATGTGGTTGAATCACTAATCGTCTCAAATTTTCCTAATAACGACTGTTGTAGCTATACGATTATATTTTTATATTGGGTTTGGCTCAGCGTTTGCTTACACAATGTTAATTCTCGTGGGAAATTTTAAAATGGGGCGATAAATTTTGCTTAAAAATACTAAACATTTCCATATTTTCATGCAGTTTTGATGCCGTGTATGTATTTTCAATCTATAAATCGACGTTTTGACATTGAAATAGTGGTAATTAATGTTTAAAAATATTTTGCATTGAAACAACATAAATTTTCAGGCAAAAGATGTTGGGTTTAGTTGAATATGGGGATTTCGGCCGAGTGGGGGTAGCATGGACATGGGGGAAATCTCACGAACTTAGGAGGGGTCCCCCAACCCCCACTGTGGACAGGTCAATATAATTCTGGCTTATCCAAATCGGTAGGGGCCCTACAAATCGGGTGTCGCCAGCAAAATTTTTACTTCGTCTTTAAAGCACCCTTTATATCTTTTTTGAAGTTAAAATTTCGATTAAATTACGTAAAAATTGTCGAAATCTTGCTTTTAACCTCATTTGAGACGTTTTTGGCAGCATTTCTCGAGACTCGCGCTTTGCGATGGAGATGATTTGTTAAAATTTTGCCAAAAAATTAGAATTTTGAAATTTCATGGATTTCAAAACCCCGGAGTAAGGAGCACCAATTCATGCGTCCTGGTCCCGAAACACGATGCTTGCCAGCTCACGCCCCTTTGGAAAAATTTACAAACAAACGCAAACGTAAACAAAATTTGTAGCGCATTTTTTCATTCGGTTATGAACGAACGTAAACTCAAATGACCATTGTAACGTTCATTTATTAACGAAGATTATTGTGTTCTTTTTTGTGTACTTTATTTCTGTCCGTGACTGTACATGCACAAATATATAATTTTCATATGGTACAGCAAAATATTTTTGGACAATCTTTTAAAGTTTGTCCGGATGAAAGTATGAGGTGACATAAAACTTGCTTGCAAGTATGCGGTATTCGGCTGAACAGTAGAACTGCTTAGTGGAATGTCGAATTTGCTAATATCCGGACGAATACCGAATATTCAATCGAACTATAATGACAAATATACCCAGGCATTTTGTCTGCTTAAGGAGTAGTGTAAATTTGGGCAAAGTCTTGGATTTTGAGGCGAGCTGATGCTCTGTTGCAAAATTGGGTATTGAACGAGCGCGGGGGATTTCATGCTTCTTGAAGCTGAACAAAAAATTGAACGAACTTCATTTGTGTTACACGTCAGCTTCGCTTCACAGTTCAGTTCAATTGCAAACATAAAAAGAACAGCCGTACCAAAGTCATGTTATACAATTTTCATTAATGCAGCAAGCAATTATTGTTTTGTTTTAGGCAACAGAAGAATCGTCGCAACCCTTCACGGCGCTGAGAAGGTTGGTGGTGACAGGTAGTAGCTGTACATCCGAATTTTGATGGTGAAAACTATGTGCGTTTATTGGCGATTGTGATTGATTAATGGGAATGGATTCGGTTTTTTAATGAAGATGCATGATGTTAATACGGAGAAATTTTTGGAGATTATATAGTCTGGCTTAACCTGAACACGAGCGTATTATAAACATGTTGATTTGCCTGACGGCTGTGGTATTGTTTATCGAGTTTTCCTAATTGACGCTGCATCGCACGGCATGTTAATTACGAGCAATTGAATTAAACGCCGATTGACTAATCCGGCTCTTGTAGAACAGCGTGAGAGTGGGAAATGATGGCACTGTGGCTAGTTTGAGCGTAGTAGCTTACTGTTTCAAGATTCAAATTGAGGGCATAAGTCTAATATCGGGGCCCAAGAAATGAAAAAAATTTTTTGCTCCGATTTGCCTAAAATTTTGCATACGGGGGTTTTCCAGTATGGGGAATTCATTTTTGACACTTTTAGCGAAAAAAAATTTTTTGACCAAAAAAATTTTTTTTGACCCAAAAAATTTTGAAAAAAATTTTTTTTGCCGAAATTCACCCAAAACCATTTTTTGATGCCAACAGAAAAATCAACATATTCAACTTACTTTTTGGATTTGATGCAGTGCAGCTTGGTGAGCGCAACTAAGCAGCATCTCTTAAATTTCGTCGAGAGTCCTTCTTCATAATACACTTTGCGAACATAGAGCTGGAATTCGGGCGTCCCTCCTCCTTTTGCTGGCTTGGGACAGTCAAGCAAATCTTTGCTTGGCGGAGTTTCCGCCCCATACCCCGTCCTACCACCCACTGGGCGCTGCGTTGCTGGCTGTCTTAGCTAATTGCAGGGATTCCTCTCTGCAATATGACGCAGCATGTTGAGGAATGCAAGTTGAAATGTTTGACCGTAGCGTTGGCGCCACATGAATTCATCCAAGTGGCTGGGGACCATCGCGTCAGTTGTGCCGTACATTGCTTTGAATTTCTGTTTTGCGTTCCGCCACATGCATTCAACATGGTTGGTATGCGCCCCCGTAAGCGGATCAACAGTGGTGCGAATGGTTAACGGTTTCGTGGAAGTACCCCAAACCGTTGAGACCATTATAAGCGCGCCACTCATCTGAGTGCACCGTAGAGCCCGGCGCGATGACTCGTTGGACAATCGGTAGCAGGGTTGCTGCAGAACGGTCGTCGACAAAGCACAAATAGCGCCAACGCTACGGTCAAACATTTCAACTTGCATTCCTCAACATGCTGCGTCATATTGCAGAGAGGAATCCCTGCAATTAGCTAAGACAGCCAGCAACGCAGCGCCCAGTGGGTGGTAGGACGGGGTATGGGGCGGAAACTCCGCCAAGCAAAGATTTGCTTGACTGTCCCAAGCCAGCAAAAGGAGGAGGGACGCCCGAATTCCAGCTCTATGTTCGCAAAGTGTATTATGAAGAAGGACTCTCGACGAAATTTAAGAGATGCTGCTTAGTTGCGCTCACCAAGCTGCACTGCATCAAATCCAAAAAGTAAGTTGAATATGTTGATTTTTCTGTTGGCATCAAAAAATGGTTTTGGGTGAATTTCGGCAAAAAAAATTTTTTTCAAAATTTTTTGGGTCAAAAAAAATTTTTTTGGTCAAAAAATTTTTTTTCGCTAAAAGTGTCAAAAATGAATTCCCCATACTGGAAAACCCCCGTATGCAAAATTTTAGGCAAATCGGAGCAAAAAATTTTTTTCATTTCTTGGGCCCCGATATTAGACTTATGCCCAAATTGAGTTTCCAGAGCCTTTCAACGTTTTTGAAAGGCGATAATATACAAGCAGCAGTACATTAAAGGCAATACTGCGGCGATTTTTAGTGCATATCTATTTTCTCCAATGACCAAAACGAAAATAAAACGTTCGAAATGTACAAATACTAACTTTATGAACAATCACGTTTTTGCTATTTATTATCGCATTTGCACGTCCCTGGCGCTTGCCGCATTGTAAGTACGGTACTCTGCAGAAATGAGCTCTATTTGTTCTACCGTCGTTCCATGCTTGTTCGAAATTTTATTTTCGATATAAACGTGAATCACTGTGTCGAATCAAGAATGAAAAGGGTGCGTTTCAGTCATTTCGTTGACAGTGGTCTTTGGGAACCACGCAGTGGCCACGAAAGGAAAACAGCTAATTATTTCGACAGCGATTTCTAAAAAAGACGTACTAAGCTGTAAACACTTACGCTAAACTGGGACAATATGTCTTTTTGATGGCGTTAACTACTGGGAACCATTTGGTTATTTTGACATTAGCGTTCGCTGATGAACATGAAGGATTTGAGCCATTACCCACTGACATACTACTAAGTACCAGTGGAGTCAAAAATTGACGCCGTGCCCGGCCCAGCTGGCGGGTAACCCCTACAACTGAACTCTTGGGAAACACCCCTTATGCGAACAAATGGATGTGTCGTTACTGGCTAATATTTTAAACTAGTGAAGCTCGCTTGCGAGCCAGAATTCGAGTGGTGAGAAAACCCCCCGAAGTCTGTTGTAGAAAGCACACACAAACAAAGCCTACACACAGTAACGCAGGTGCAGCATTGTATAAACCGTGAGTGATGAGTCATAGTTACGCCCGCCTCTTTTGATAGCCAACGTATGCAGTAGACAAAACATCAACGAATACAAAAACAATGAACTAACAATTTATTAATTCAATAAAACCTTAAATTGACCGTGAAAAGAACGTTAAAGAATTCAAACCGACACTTGAGAAAAATGTCTATATATCATTGGAAAAGCCTGGTAAAACTACATGGAATAGGACTATTAGTTTGCGGATAACTCATTTTCTTATTGAAAAAAGTCGCAAAAACTGGAGGGGGTGCCCGAAAAATTGGCCAGTGACGTCATTTTGCCTCATGACTTTTCCCACGGGAAAAATTCAAAAATCGGGCTCCGTCATTATACCTAAATCGACCATTGCGTTTCAAATGAGCTATCCTTGCATCAAAATCCGCCCAACCGTTGTCGAGATTCAGGTGCGACAGACACACACAGACAGGACCTCCTAAACCCCCCTCCAGTGCCAAAATTGAAAACTCTTGTTCCACTCGCTCGCTTCGCTCTCTCATTCCAATCGAATTCAGTCACAGAAGGCTGAAAGTTTTAAATCTGCATAAAGTCGGCTTTTAGCTCGGAAAGTTTAAGTTCATCAAGTAATTTATTTTAGATTTTATTGACTGCTCGTTGGATGAACTTGTTACAAAAATGTTAGATTCTTGTTTCGGACTCTTAAACAACCGTATTTACCTTTTAAATTGTCGTTTTACGTTTAAACATTGATATGCTATAGTTTTGAAATATAAAACTGTAGTTCCGGGTCTCGTCATTTGAGGTTGTTAGTGTTGTTTTGTATCATACTTTATGTCTATGTAGCTTGTAACACAAAATAAACTGTAATTTATTTTTTGTTCGAGCGACTTCATTAATTGCAATTTTTCCCATGCAATAATCGCATAAAGATGCATGCAGCTGCTGGTCACTACGCAGCGTTTAGGTTATTAAGGATCCCATAGTTTTGTCTACGCTGGGTGTCTGCCACCATTCACTTTATGAGACATTCAAGATAATGTGTGAGCAGCGTGTAACACCGATGTTCCACAGTCAGGCGCGACTATAGGCAATAAAACGTTAGTCACATTTGACACTCAATGGACAATGACATAGTGTAACAGCGGAAAATTTTAATTTATCCCTGTAATCGTGAGTAGGGATATTAAAACCCATTTAGTGCTGTGTTTATGCAAAACAAAGTCCCACATGATACTCCTGACAATTTTTATATAGTCGCTTTCCACTACGCGAGATAAATTAAATTGTCGGCTGTGACACTCTGTCATCGTCCATTGAGTGTCAACTGTGACACTAATAGATTATTTATTGGCTATAGTCACGCCTGACTGTGGGACAATGGTGTGACACACTGCACACATATCTTGAATTTCTCATTATGTGGTGTCGCACGCCATAGTGCTTTTGGCCAAAGTAATCTGAGAGGCAAATGTGATGCGACGTTCAAGTTATAATGTCCCCACTATTGTCACCCTGACGTAGTCGTGACACTATCATATAGACAGTGTGACACTCATACTGTAAATCAACTTCCGAGAGTGGACGACACACCTATAGATACTAGATCATTTCTTAACAGTATTGCGCACACCCTTAACTACCAATTTGGCGCGAATTAATTGTAACGCACACCGTCTGTAGAGGTGGCGGTCCATTAGTTCTGTGTAGTTTTTTTTTTCAAATTCTAGATATTTGTGTCTAGGCCACAAGAACGATGGCCCATGTCACCTTTAGGGGCCGGACTTTAGAAAAAAGAACAGCTTAGAGCGGGGAATTCGGGGGCACATGTTATGTAACGTGTTTGTATATGCTATCTTTGACACCATCAGCAAAAACAATAGGGCACCATTTGTTTTATTGTATTGTGAAGGTATGTACTGTATACCATAAAATGTTATAGTGTAGACCATTGGGAGACAAAACTTTCGCATAGGGCGTTTTTTGTAACATTAACGCAGCATTAAGCATGTGGTTGCAACCACTGCACGCGAAATCTGGAAAGTGAATGACTATATGTATACAACTAATGTGCAATGGTAGTCTCTACATCTACCCTCGCAAACGAGGGTGAAACGGATGGACCGTGGTTTCATTTTTAAATTATTTTGTGCAATGACACGTAAGCGGCTGTGTTTGATGTATATATCGCTTTAAAACTTCTTGAATCCTGCACCCGTTGAAAATCCTAAAACCTCGTCGACCCTAAAGCCATCGAAAACAACTGATGACTCATCAAGTATTTGTGATGAACTTTAGATAACCAAACCATCGCATTGAGCATACAGGAAAGCCTATATACCATCATTCTTGATGACCTGCGCACGGCATATGACCAAACTGTTGAAACCATGCTATATTCTGGAAATCGCGTTCATTATCTTTAAACTCATTGAAAAGGTATGGAATATGCATGCTGTACACCTAACCAAATGATTGCATTCAGCCTATCGGAAAACCTATGCAAACAATTTTTGACGACCCGCACGCAGCACATGACCAAACTATTGAAGTCATGCTATATTCTGGAAATCGCGTTCATTGTCCCTAAGCTCATTGAAAAGGCATGCAATATTAACGCTGTTCCCTAAATAACCAAATATTTGTATATATTCAGCATTCCAAAAACCGGTATAAGCGATTCTTTATGACCTGCACGCAACACGTGACCAAACATGGAAGGCATACTATATTCTGGAAATCGCGTTTATTGTCCTTCAACTCAATGAAAAAGTATGAAATGTGCATACTGTACTCTAGATAACGACATCATTTCATTTGGAATTCCAAAAACGTATATAAACAATTCTTGATGACCTACATGCAACATATGACCAGATATTGAAGGCATGCTATATTCTGGAACTTTAGTTCATTGCCCTTTATGCGGCATTCGCGTTATAATGTTCCGCTGTTTGGAACTTTTGTCACCCATGTAGTCGTAACCCTACCGTATAGGGTGACACCCATACTGTCAATCAATTTCTGACAGTGTACAACACACTCCTAGCTACTACATTTTTTCTTCACAGTGTCGCACAAACCCTTAGCTACCAATTTGGCGCGAATTAACAGTAACGGCACCTACTGTACTAATTCGGTTTATTATTCAACTATTCTGTGTAGTGTTTTTCAAATTCTCGATATTTGTACGTAGGCTATATAAACTTAGATGAAATAATGCCGCACGCTAACTGCAAGAAGACACGGTGGGTTTGAGACTGTCGACATTGAGAATACCCTTAGCTAGATACTTTTGAAAAAATCTATAAAAAACACGACTATTATCGACAGTATGCCTGATACTGTGCGGTGTACATAGGTTCTAAACGTTGGGGACATTATAACGTAAACGCCGCATTAAACTCATTGAAAAGGCATGGAATATGCACAGGGTACTCTAGGTAACCAAATCATTGCCTTCAGCCTACCAAAGTAACCTATATAGACCATTGTTAATGCCCTGCACACAATACATGATCAGACAAAAGAAATCGTACATTTCGCCCCGTACACAAAATTTTATTATATGATTAGGAAATGTTTAGTATTTTTGTCTAATTAAATATGTATTTCATGTTTTTGGTGTTTTTAACAAATATATGTCGAGTAATAGGAACGCTCATCAAACAAGAATTGCGGATAAATCGCTCGGGGATTTAGATTACGATCATATCGATTCAAAGGGTATTGAGCTCGTTGGTTTATTACAATTGATTTTTTAACTGGATGATATATGGATAGTATTTATATTAACAAACATTTTTAATGATAAGTATGTATCATACTTTCATATGTTGCTCAGAGTTATATGTTGTCTCATACTATTTATGGATTTGTTACTCAGAGTTTAAGAGTTAAACAAACAGTATATTAGGTTAAGACGGTTTAATATGTTCAAAATATAAATGATAATACAGTTTTTTGTAATTATTTGGATCGGACGGGAATTAAATTAGGATATATGGGATTAAACATGCAATATCTATTTGTATAAAATAGTCAAATCGTATAATAATAATGCACATAGCAATACCACATTTAAGAATAAATTGAATATTTCAAATACGATAGAATATAATTATAATTCAAAATTAAAACTTTTAATTCCCTTTAGGCACGTCACGTTTTTAGGACTATGGCTTTCTTAAATTATAGTAAATGCTCACAATTTAGAACACAGATGCAGCGCAGTAATAGACTGATCTTGTGCTAAATATTTCTTTAAAACAAAAACTAGTTTACAAAACTTTGCATACAAATTGTCTTAAAATTTTATACCGTGTTTTATAAATCAACTCATAACATTATATTAAATTTTTGTATGTCCAGAATATTTTAAATAATACTGTTATATAAACGTGTGAAGTCTGTTAAATTTTCCAATGTCAACATATTATCATCAGTGCTCCAACAATAAATAATCCAAGACAGCCTGTACCAAATAAACAGTCCCCAATATCCAGTACGAGTGTCCATTGTTCGACGGCGGAGTTTCCCGACGTTATTTCTTTATTCGATTTAGCCCGTTTGAAGCACAACCCACATATCAATCCTTTCAAACGCCTTGAACCAGTGACAATAGTTGAAGCCAACCGCACCAAACCTGGATGTGGAGGTAACGAGCCTGCTTTAGGATTGAGTTTTCGGTTGGCCAACGCTAGGCTATAAAGCGAGCATAGGAGAGATGTTGCAATTAGGATTAAGGAAAGTTGGCTGAGACGGACTGAAATACAATTTGATAGTAACCGATGTTGTAACGCCAATACTATGTATTTATTTGGCTGGTCGAATGTCACATTTGGACGTCAAAAGTGTAGGTATATCGCTACAAAAACAGCTTAGAGTAGAGGTTCAGGGCACGGCACCCCACCCCACTCGCCGGCTTAGGCTTATTATATGGCTCATATAGAGATCTTAGCTTAGACTTAGGCTTTGGCTCAGTGTACACGAGACCGGCATAGCATGCATTTCATTTAATTCCCTAAATGTTACATTTCCCACTTGGCTTATCTATAAACCTAATTTATGATATAATAGATATATTTATATACCGCCTTGCAGTATATTCTCAAAAACGGTCTATTAGTGATACCCATTATTTTCTCATATATTCCTTCTCAATTAGCATATTACTTTTTATATCTTCCGAACCGTTGTCAACATCATCTCGTGAATCCTTTCGTGTCGTCTTTATTTTTGTGTGAAAATGAATTTTGTTACATAATTCGTAAATCCTCAGGTAGGCGAAGAAAACATTTCAAAATCTAAATATCAATGAATTTCCAGCAACAACAATGGATCCGAATAATAACGCTTTCATATAAGGCAAGTTGTTATATAAAATTTAAAATGAATTAACCTGAACGCTGCAAATAGTCTCGCTGGAAACCTATTTTGTTGCCATAATAGAGACGGTTTGGCATCTTCTGACCCAACGTTTTCACAGCCCATTCCTGATTACTTTCGAAGGCACAACTCGTAACCACAATTCCGATAAGGGCTACCGTTTTGAGCTTCACAGTCAACCCTCGAGATAAAGCACCAGACCCCGCTAACGGAATAACAAGGCCAACAATTACGGTTGAAAATATTGGAAGATAATCGTCGTTCCTAACTCGTTTGGTACTAACTCGCGGTTTAGTGGGCTTTTTGGAAGAAGTGTTCTTTGTTGCCGGGTTGATTTCGGGCCCTCTTTGTGGCTTAGGCCGGGCACGATCCATAACAGCGCGAAGACTAATCTTGTTATCCGGCGTAATTCGTATTGTAGATGAACGTTGACGCCAATTGTTGCTGTATGACGTTTCGGTATCTTGAAAATGTAGCATCTAAACCCGTTAACTAATATATAATTGGTATAAGCGAAATATTTTATAATACAGATTTGTGCAAGATAACAGCTCAGAAAACAGCAAGGGAATAATATGATGTCGTCTTGAGGATAGTATGATCATTGGCACAAATCCAAAAAAAGTGGTGGACAGTTACTGGCAAAAACATATAATCTATAATCAGCTGCGTTTATTACAGAGCACTAAAATTTGATCAGTCGAGAAAAGTGGGGGAAGATTACTTAAATGTCAAAAATAGGGGGACGGGGGATTTGTTCCCCCAGTCCCCCTATAACTGAGCCAATGAGTATAATGCTTCCCGTTAGTCGCTATATCATAGCGTTCAGTATAACGCGATAATGTTCGACCTCTACCTCACTCTCCGAGATCGGGGGGGGGTCATGAAATCATAGATAAAAATTTATACCTACCTTCCCCTCTTATAGTTTTGGTGGTGATTTTGAAAAAAACTGGGTGAAGCTCGAGATCAACGGTTTAAACTTTGGTTTGTAGCAATGATTAAGCACTCGTGGGGATGATCAATAGGTTCATTGTTTTATTCTAAAGCTATTTCGGGATTTATAACCAACCCAACAATATGCAACGGAAATATGTCATGGGGTTTGAAAAAGTATCATACTTCTCCGATTAAGCTTTAACGATAGAAGTTTGTAGTAACGGATAATTTAGAAGCAGAATTATAATATAGTAGCAACTAAAATAGTGGCCAATTAAATATCACAATATTTTATGTACTTTTTACGAAAGCTTCACTCTTGTTATTTCCTACTTAACTAGATGCTACGCAGTGTCATCGCAGTTTAATTGAAAACATAGCAATAAAATATAAAAAATACTTGGAGCTAGCTAAGAAAGTTGGATTTTAAAGCTGCAGTTGCAATCAGCTAAACCCAATAAAAAGAGACTATTGTGGGCTTTTATCCACCGTCACTAAAGCCTCAACTTTGGTCAATTTTGTATACCTAATTAGGGTGCTTCTGTCAAACACTTCAAACTAACATAGCAGCGGCGAGTGAATTAATGCTTGGTGTGGACGAAGATTTTCAACCCAGCGTTTATTGATGTTAGGTCTTTAGTATCCACAGCAACATCAGAATATTCCGCAGTATGGCGTCTGACTTTTGTGCACGGTGTCCGGTTTTACGACGGATTGCGTCCGCCAGTTCTTCGATGTATGGTCACATTCCTACTACGCATGAGTGAATAACTCTCATAACTTTTTGTGACACCTAAAAAGTTGTGTTTTGACAAATTTGACAACTTAGTTAGACACTAAACCTATGTACCACGGGTATTCGGATACCAACGGTTTTGTTGAGAAAAATATATGCTGAAGTTCTAAGCAACTGATGTTGACGTTTTGATGGACCTTATGTATTGGTAAACTTAAGCTACGGCCCATACCATGCTCTTTTGACACTATGTAGAGCACGCTGCTACAGAACAAAAAAGTCGCTGCAATTAGCTTATTCCAAATTCAAAAATTTCCGCTCACAAACGCAGAGTGAGTGATTATAGTTTCTATTCGCTAGTACAATGCACCTATTCGCTGTTTGATCACAAATTCGTTTGAAAACGCAAAACGTGGCAACTCGCATTCCATACTTTTTCGTTACGCTAACACATTTCGTTTTATCTTATAATGTAATTGCCGTATGTCTGTCTGTGTGTCCCAAATTTTGGGTTTGCCATATATTTTTGACCATAACTTTTGAAACCGTTTATGGATTTTTGTGCAGCTTTTTTGTTGGGTAGGGAATCGATATGGGGATGCACGGACGGTATTTTTCCCCTACGCTTTTTTCACAACCCACACCCTTTGAATTAAAAAATAGTGTCATTTTATTGGTCTTCTGGATGTAAGTTTTCAACTGCTTCATGGATTTTGACAAACTTTTTTTATTTCTTTAAGACGTGCCGAAAGAATCGACCCGCTAAGAAGGGATTCCCCAACTCGCGAAAACTGAAAAACCGTAAAATTTGTAATATTTCGAGGACGATTTGATGGGTTTTGACAAAATAGTGGGACATTATGGATTTTTATGCAGTTTTTTGTTGGGTAGGAAATCGATATGAGAATGCAGGGATAACATTTTTGAGCATCCCTATGTTTTTTTCACAACCCACCCTTTAAATTAAAAACTAGTGTCATTTTAGAGGTTTTCGTACTGTAACTTTTAAACTGCTTCATGGATTTTGACAAACGTTTTTGTGTCATTTCTTTAAAACAAAGATACGTGCCGAAAGTATCGACGAACTTTTTGAAAGGAGATGTACCCCTAATTGGGGAACCCCTTTAACTATCCTAATGTCCCAAGTTCTGCAAAACAAATTTGTCGTATGTCGGAGACGACATCTTGAATATTGATAATTTTTTTTGTTTCCATCAGCCTGGAGAAATGTTGACACCAAAAAATAACATTTCAGCGCGGCACACCCCCTAAGAAGGGATTCCCTCAACTCTTGCCGAATAAAAAATGTTCCACCCTGTTGTCCAACAATAATTACATTCAACAAATACAAATAAAACAACTATCAAAGCGAAAATAATACCAAACGAGCGGATGTAAAAACAGAGTAAGTTTGTATTTTTTTGCAAATGTCATAACTTAAAAAATACTGTTTTGCGGCAAAACGTGGGCCGCAGGCCCACTCTGTCATACTACCGGCGCGAAGCGGGCCGAAGGCGGGCTTTCGCGCGGGTTAATGATAATACGTGTAGTTCCCTAACTTCACATGTGATTTTCAGGTTTTAAAACAGTAACCGGTTCGAGGGCTTTTCGATCGATAAAAAAATAAAAATTTTCTTTTTTAAATGTCAAAAGGGCACAAATCGGTGATGTTTTTTAGTAATCTTTAATTAATGCTTAATTAATTAAATTTTATTAAATTAAATAAATTAAATTAATTAATTAAATTTTTAAGTTACTTAACGTTTTGGATGCTTTGCATGAAACACTAATTTTGTGTTCTCGTATATATATGTTGATGGATGGCAGTTGCGCCGAACAAGCGAGCTCCATTCGCTAATGACAGAAGAGGATGGTACGACGTGCTTACTCATGCATTAAGCCGACTTGTCTTTCACAATATCTGTAATGGGCCAGAATTTGACATTGTAATCAAAAACTACGCCACCAAAAAATCGGTTAATTCTTCAAAGGAACTTAGCTCAAGACACTAACCTGAGAGCTATCGGGCATTTTGAACAAAACATTCACGTCAAGCTCATGTTGCTGAAGCGTTGCTGTCCAAGTCATCGCTTCTGTACCGTTTTCATCTTCTTTCCGGGGTGAATTTAAGTTTTCACCATGCAATAAACCAGGATACCATACATTGTCGCCAAGACTGTCGACCATGCCGTTATCTGGCTCATTGATGTTTTCAGTTGTTGATATGTGGAAGTTGTAGGTTGCCCGAATACGGCCGTTGAATAGTTCAAAAGACCGACTTGTTGTTGAAAGGTATGTTTCTTCGGGAGCGGCAATGTGGGTAGCGTGTGCTGGAATCGGCTCGCTAAAACGCAAATATTTATAGTTTTGTTGCAAGAAAACGTAATATTTCTATGCATTTAATCAAATTAATACATTAAGTAAAAGCGAAAAAGATAGCAACCAGATGGCATTTTGGCATCTTAATAATTTATCTAAAGGCTTATGTAGTTTTTTGTGAATTATATGTCACATAATAGTCAAACAAAAACAACAAAATTACATGTTTCTCAAAGATGTACCAAATTCTTTGAAAACGTGACTGCCGGTTTGGACCAAGCAGTTAAAACATGGGGAGATTCATCCGTCTAGCAATATCTTCGAAACGTACGCCGCAAGTCAAACCGTCCACCCACCTTAAAGATTCTGGCAGAGGTTTTCGCGTGCAAAGAATTTCGAGCTCGCATATACCCGCGGAAATTAAAGGCTTGTCCACTTCCACCAGGCTCACAAAATTTCTTTCAGGTCCGCTCAGCCATCAAAATGTAAACCTACATCAGGGGCTTTGGAAGTTTATCATAATCAGCTTGAAACTATTCTTTTGCATTTGGCTTCGTAATAGTAAATCCTTGGCCAGTAGCGTCTACGACCAGTCCACGACAAAGAATGTGACGCACTATCATGAATCACACCCTCTCGCCCAACCAAGTCACCTTGAATGAAACGTTTCCCGCTTAAGAATATTGCGAAATTGGTCAGAGCGCGGACAAATTGCTTAATTTTCGGGTATCCACTAACACGGCCTTTTGCTGTAGCGCCTACTACAGGAAACGAATCATCTGCTCTTTTGAATAGCGCTCTGTAAAGAGAACCGTGTAGTCATTTCGATGGCAGGGGCCATTTCTAATAATGCGTGAGTAAACTTAAGGTGACCCCGCAAACCTTCCTATTTTGTCATTGCGGACGTAGAATCGCAAACCCTTGTTACGGAAAAAAGGCTTAATTTCATTCGGTTTTTCGCTAACCGAAAATTCGCAAAGTCAAATTCATTGCCAGAAATTAGTCTTGTGTTCGAACAGAATTTCGGCAATTTCAAACTGCAGAAATTTTGCTCCTTAATGCATTGTCATTTAAATTTGAGTTATTCAGTGTTTGCGAACAAATGTAATGCAACAGTGACGTCACAATCAAATCGAGAAATTTTCGTTCTCAAAATTGATTGAAATCTCGATTGAAATCTAACCATTTTGTGTTCGCGAACACTTTTACGCCGAATTTTAATTCATCGAAAAGCATTCCGTAACAAATTTTATGCAAAAATACAAAATAGAATGGTTGGCGGGATCACCTTAAGTTTACTCGTGCATAAACGGCACTAGTGGTTACTAAAGGAAAGAACCTTATATAATTTCGACAAGTTTTCAGAACAAGGGTCACTAAGCGGGACCACTCTGATTTTTTGATACAGCTAACGTAGACGAAGCCACCTAGTCATTTCGTCAATAACTGACGTTACGGGTACTCATTTCCAGCGAGTATTACTACTAACCGGTCTCTGGTAGCCATGGCTGCGCACACAGCTCATTTGGGGCCAATGTAAACTTGAAACCAATGACTAGGTAGATAAAGCCGAAAGGTCATGGCGTCTAATACGGGTTTAACATTAGACTATTCGGGAGTGTTATTACTATTCCCCTGATGCTTTTCGACATAAAGAGGCGAATTATAATATATAAAAACTATTTCTTGTGTTATGGTATTTTGATTAATAGCGTACAGCTAGGCTTGCAAATATATTATCAAAAATTTATCAGCTAGAAAAATGCTACGATCACGACGAAGCTTGTTCCATATTTTTATTTTATCGCAAAGGAATTATGGTGCGCCTGGTTGAAGCTCTGAAATTGTTATAAAATGTGCGTAACAGTTAGTTATCGAAATGGGACTACGATACGGTTTTTAAGCAGCGGAGAATAAAATGTACCATCATTTCTAAAAATATTATTCTGATCGGCATTTTTATTATATCCATTCGGCTATACATGTTCGTGATTGTTGCGCTACCGTTGCTTCTCACCATATCGGGGGTTCTTGAAGAGAACCCGAACCCCTGTGGGGTACAACTGAGTTTGTGAGGTTCTCTAACTAAATAGAAATCATGAGGCATACGCTCCGCTCAGAGGAATCGCTTTAAAAGGTGCGTCAAGTTACACCTTGTCATCATTCCCAAATGAGTTTATTTACAATCAATTTACTATAAGGAACCGCTTAAAAGTATCAAGTCTTACTTGTGATATGTTATGGTATCGTTGTTGAACACCAAATTAGGGCTCCAAACAATTTGCTCATCGAGATCCAGTTTGAGTTCACTTCGACTGTGGGCATGATTAAGTCGGGACTCGATTTCGGATGGAACGCCTGTCATCCAAGCATCGTCCCATTCCTTAATGTTTTGTGATAAGCTCAAATAGTCTAAGTAGATGTAAGATATATTGAGTGCACACATTTCTCTGTGAACGACGCATAAATAAAACGTTGAATAAATGTTGGTTGTAAATGAAATATATATTTAGCTGTTGTAGTTGTCGAAGCACAACCTGTGAAGAGAAGCCAGTTTTGACACATATACGATACTATTTGCCTTCCGAGAGATCTCGTATCGATCTCACATAAGATTACCAACATTGGGCACAATGTTGTCTTATTTGCTTGATCAGCAAGAGTATGACTTTTAACGTTTGAAAACTCTTCAAAAGGAAACTAAAAGAATCTTCACAGAAAACAATTTTCTAAAATATTTTAAACGAAATTCAATGACAACGTGTGTTTACAGCGGGCCTGCAAAGCTTTCAAACAGGACTGCCAACTTGTGGTAAATATGACGTATAGAATGAGTTTCTATCGGAACCTAAAATATATTACATCTGTTCCTGACAAATTAGAATCACAGTACAGCTCGTATTAGCGACACAAATAGGTAATCCAAGGTATTACACTCTATTCTTGGCAATGTAATTTTATGTTTAAATATTTTGACGCGTTTATGAAATAAATTCTTGTTTGTAGATATATCATCGATTTGGTTTCCAAAAAGATATCGACAAACAAATTGTTTACACATCTATACTATATAATTTTCCCCCTTATTTTATCTGATTAGGTGTAAGCAATTAATTTAAAAAAATACTTACCAATATCAACGAGAAACGAACTTCCCCGTATGACAACGTTGAGCCAACTTCCTGAAACCTATAATTTTCTATAATCCTTTCACTATAGCGTTAAATAAGAAAGGATCTGATACCTACGTCCTCGCTGAGTCCGCGTTAAGTATCTTTCAGTTTTAACACCCGAATTGCTCGTTAAACGGAGAGTCAGTTTCATCGAAATTAAAATCCATAGATAGGTTCAAGCAAAAGGTGTCCTTAAGTTGGAGCAATAGGTTTTATCCCTAGTTCGTACCAGCTAAGTCTTATTTACCTCATCCATACCCCTGACGCCCGGCGTCCAGCCCAGCTCCCTTCGCGCACAAGAAAGCGCTCTGAAAATTTGAAATCTGTTGCAATTATGAGTAAAATAACACGGAAATTATGGCAAATTTTAATCAGTTGTGAGCAAGTACGACATTTGCTAAAATTCATTCTTTTAACGCAACCCTATCGCAGGAACCTCATACCCACCTAATCCGACGGACTTTATCGCAGGAACCTCATACCCACCTAATCCGACGGACCTTATCGCAGGAACATCATACCCACCTAATCCGACAGACGTTATCGCAGGAACCTCATACCCACCTAATCCGACGGACCTTATCGCAGGAACCTCATACCCACCTAATCCGAGGGACCTTATCGCAGGAACCTCATACCCACCTAATCCGACGGACCTTATCGCATGAACCTCATACCCTCCTAATCCGAGGGACCTTATCGCAGGAACCTCATACCCACCTAATCCGACGGACTTTATCGCAGGAACCTCATACCCACCTAATCCGACGGACCTTATCGCAGGAACATCATACCCACCTAATCCGACGGACCTTATCGCAGGAACCTCATACCCACCTAATCCGACGGACCTTATCGCAGGAACCTCATACCCACCTAATCCGAGGGACCTTATCGCAGGAACCTCATACCCACCTAATCCGACGGACCTTATCGCATGAACCTCATACCCACCTAATCCGAGGGACCTTATCGCAGGAACCTCATACCCACCTAATCCGACGGACCTTATCGCAGGAACCTCATACCCACCTAATCCGACGGACCTTACCAGCCCCATACCCACCTATCCTCGAACATCCGCAGCAACCCGACCCACCAGACAAAACTCGCAGGAACCTCATACCCACCTAATCCGACGGACCTTATCGCAGCAACCTCGATACCCACCTAATCCGACGGACCTTCTAGAACACCTAGTACCGTATCGCAAGGGACCCTTCCCGGACGTACCTAATCCGAGGGACCTTATCGCAGGAACCTCATACCCACCTAATCCGACGGACCTTATCTCAGGAACCTGATACCCACCTAATCCGACGGAACTTATCGCAGGAACCTCATCCACCTAATCCGAGGACCTATTGCAGGAACCTAGTTTTTCCCCACCTAATCCGACGGACCTTATAGTGAACCTAATTCCACCTAATTGAGGGACCTTATCACAAACCTTGGTTCTCCCCCCCACCCTAATTCGACGGACCTTATCAGGAACCCGTCCCCCACCTAATCCAAGGGACCCTCTATCACAGAACCTAATTACCCACCTAATCCGACGGACCTTATCGCAGCAACCTAGTACCCCACCTAATCCGACGGATTGAGTGGGTATGAGGCGCTGAATAAGGTCCCTCAGATTCGGTGAGGTGAGGTTCCTGGTAAGAGTCGTGTCAAATTCAGTGGGTATAGTTATCAAAATAGTTTTCCCTCGCGGTGCGGTGGGTGATATGAGGTTTTCATGATAAGGTCATGGGATAGGTGGGTATGAGGTTCCTGATTGAAGGTATAGATGCGGTGATTTGAGAAGGTTACCTAAATAATTTTTAGTGAGATAGGTGATATGGTTACTGTAGTCATAATAGGTGATGTGAGGTTAGTGTAGAATAATTCATAATTCATAAATTGGTTAGTGCAATAAGGTACCTCAAATTCCATAATTGTGAGGTTCCCACTGTACAATAGTAGTGGGGTGCGTGATATGAGGTTGCTGGTGGGGTGGGTAGTAGTGTATAAGGTTCAATCTCGGCTCCCTCCCTCAGTAGGTGATGTGAGCTTATTGTGATAGCTCACTGAGAATAATAATAAGGTTAGTACAATAAGGTCCTGGGATACGGTGATATTGAGGTTACATGAGAATAAGTACCATCAAGAGAGTACAGTGGTGTGACGTCAAATTGTAGTTATCAGAATTAGGTGGGTATAAGGGTTAGTGCAATAAGTTGCGTCAGATTAGGTCGAATTGAGGTTCCTCAAATTGAGGTAGTCATGCGGATTAAGGTGTGATCTCATGTTGCCTACGATAAGTTCCGTCAAATTTTAGGTGGTGTGAGGTTACTGCTCGTCGGATTAAGCATGAGGTTTGTGGGGTGGTGCCTGTCAAATTCAGAGAGAGGTGTGTGACGTGCAATAGTTATCAATCTCAGTAATCCTGAGGCATACAATAGTCCCTGGGTACAGGTGGTGTGACCCTATACAACAAGGTGGATTAATTGATTGAGGTTCCTGCAATAATATCGATCCATGATGTTCCTGGGATAAGTTGGCGGGATTCCGGTGGGTGTGAGGTTCCTGCGGATAAAGTCTAAGAAGATTATAACAACCAGAGGTTCCCTAGATAGGGTTGCGTTAAAAGAATGAATTTTTGGCAAAATGTCGTACTTGCTCACAACTGATTAAAATTTGCCATAATTCCCGTGTTTTTTTACTCATAATCGTGACATATTTCCAAATTTTTAGGAGCGCTTTCTCGTGCGCGAAGGGAGGCTGGGCTGGACGGCGGGGGGGACATATGAATGAGGTGAATGAGACTTAGCTGGTACGAACTGGGATAAAACCTATTGTTCCAACTTCAACGGGCACCTACTTTTTGAACCTATACTATGGATTTTAATTTCGATGAAACGGGCTCTCCCGTTTTTTCCCCGACTCGGGTGTTGAAACTGAAAAGATTTTGTAGTACGCGGACTGGGCCAGGACGTAGGTATCAGAATCCTTTCTACCTAACGCTATAGTTGGAAGGATTATAAAAAATTATAGTTTTCCGTTATTTGGCTAAAATCGTATTGCTGAAAAAAAAAAGTTGGTTTTTATTATGTTGATTATTCGATTCAACTATTTTTTTAAATTAATTGCTTACACCTAATCAGATAAAATAAGGGGGAAAATTATATAGTATAGATGTGTAAAAACATTGTTTGTCGATATCTTTTGAAAAACCGAATAAATAATGTATCTACAAACAAGAAATTTTATTTCATACAAACGCGTCAAAGTCTATATTTTAAACATAAAATTACATTGCCAAGAATAGATATGTAATACCTTCGATTACCTATTTGTGTCGCTAATACGAGCTGTATGTGATTTTATTGTCAAGGAACAGATGTAAGATAATATTTTAGGTTCAGAGAAAATCAGTGCAGAATTCATATTTACCACAAGTTGGGGGCAGTCCTGCTTGAAAGCTTTGCAGGCCCGCTGGAAACAATATTGTCATTGAAATTCGTTTAAAATATTTTTCAGAAAATTGTTTTTTTGTGTGAAGATTATTTTAGTTTCCTTTCTTCGAAAGAATTTTCAAACGTTAAAAGTCATACTCTGTGCCTGACCAAGCAAATAACAACATTGTGCCCAAATGTTGGGTAATCTTATGTGAGATCAATACGAGTTCTCTGGAAGGCAAAATAGATAGTATATGTGTCAAAACTGGCTTCTCTCAGGTTGTGTTTTCTAAAGCAATGCTACAACAGCTAAATATATTTTGTTTTACAACCAACATTTATTCAACGTTTTATTTATGCGTTGTTCACAGAGAAATGTGTGCACTCAATATATCTTACATCTACTTAGACTATTTGAGCTTATCACAAAACATTAAGGAATGGGACGATGCTTGGATGATAGGCGTTCCATCCGAAATCGAGTTCGACTTAATCGTGCCCACAGTCGAAGTGAACTCAAACTGGATCTCGATGAGCAAATTGTTTGGAGCCCTAATTTGGTGTTCAACAAGATACCATAACATATCGACAAGTAAAATTTGATACTTTTAAGCGGTTCCTTATAGTAAATTGATTGTAAATAAACTCATTTGGGAATGATGACAAGGTGTAACTTGACGCACCTTTTAAAGCGATTCCTCTGAGCGGAGCGTATGCCCATGATTTCTATTTAGTTAGAGAACCTCACAAACTCAGTTGTACCCCACAGGGGATCGGGTTCTCTTCGAGAACCCCCCGATATGGTGAGAAGCAACGGTAGCGCAACAATCACGAACATGTATAGCCGAATGGATATAATAAAAATGCCGATCAGAATAATATTTTTAGAAATGATGGTACATTTTATTCTCCGCTGCTAAAAACCGTATCGTAGTCCCATTTCGATAACTAACTGTTACGCACATTTTATAACAATTTCAGAGCTTCAACCAGGCGCACCATAATTCCTTTGCGATAAAATAAAAACATGGAACAAGCTTCGTCGTGATCGTAGCATTTTTCTAGCGATAAATTTTTGATAATATATTTGCAAGCCTAGCTCTACGCTATTAATCAAAATACCATAACACAAGAAATAGTTTTTATATATTATGATTCGCCTCTTTATGTCGAAAAGCATCAGGGGAAGAGTAATAACACTCCCGAATAGTCTAATGTTAAACCCGTATTAGACGCCATGACCTTTCGGCTTTATCTACCTAGTCATTGGTTTCAAGTTTACATTGGCCCCAAATGAGCTGTGTGCGCAGCCATGGCTACCAGAGACCGGTTAGTAGTAATACTCGCTGGAAATGAGTACCCGTAACGTCAGTTATTGACGAAATGACTAGGTGGCTTCGTCTACGTTAGCTGTATCAAAAAATCAGAGTGGTCCCGCTTAGTGACCCTTGTTCTGAAAACTTGTCGAAATTATATAAGGTTCTTTCCTTTAGTAACCACTAGTGCCGTTTATGCACGAGTAAACTTAAGGTGATCCCGCCAACCATTCTATTTTGTATTTTTGCATAAAATTTGTTACGGAATGCTTTTCGATGAATTAAAATTCGGCGTAAAAGTGTTCGCGAACACAAAATGGTTAGATTTCAATCGAGATTTCAATCAATTTTGAGAACGAAAATTTCTCGATTTGATTGTGACGTCACTTTTGCATTACATTTGTTCGCAAACACTGAATAACTCAAATTTAAATGACAATGCATTAAGGAGCAAAATTTCTGAAATTTGAAATTGCCGAAATTCTGTTCGAACACAAGACTAATTTCTGGCAATGAATTTGACTTTGTCAATTTTCGGTTAGCGAAAAACCGAATGAAATTAAGCCTTTTTCCGTAACAAGGGTTTGCGATTCGACATCCATAATGAGAAAATAGGATGGTTGGCGGGTCACCTTAAGTTTACTCACGCAATTTATAGAAATGGCCCCTGCCATCGAAATGACTACACGGTTCTCTTTACAGAGCGCTATTCAAAAGAGCAGATGATTCGTTTCCTGTAGTAGGCGCTACAGCAAAAGGCCGTGTTAGTGGATACCCGAAAATTAAGCAATTTGTCCGCGCTCTGACCAATTTCGCAATATATTAAGCGGGAAACGTTTCATTCAAGGTGACTTGGTTGGGCGAGAGGGTGTGATTCATGATAGTGCGTCACATTCTTTGTCGTGGACTGGTCGTAGACGCTACTGGCCAAGGATTTACTATTACGAAGCCAAATGCAAAAGAATAGTTTCAAGCTGATTATGATAAACTTCCAAAGCCCCTGATGTAGGTTTACATTTTGATGGCTGAGCGGACCTGAAAGAAATTTTGTGAGCCTGGTGGAAGTGGACAAGCCTTTAATTTCCGCGGGTATATGCGAGCTCGAAATTCTTTGCACGCGAAAACCTCTGCCAGAATCTTTAAGGTGGGTGGACGGTTTGACTTGCGGCGTACGTTTCGAAGATATTGCTAGACGGATGAATCTCCCCATGTTTTAACTGCTTGGTCCAAACCGGCAGTCACGTTTTCAAAGAATTTGGTTCATCTTTGAGCAACATGTAATTTTGTTGTTTTTGTTTGACTATTATGTGACATATAATTCACAAAAAACTACATAAGCCTTTAGATAAATTATTAAGATGCCAAAATGCCATCTGTGGTTGCTATCTTTTTCGCTTTTACTTAATGTATTAATTTGATTAAATGCATAGAAATATTACGTTTTCTTGCAACAAAACTATAAATATTTGCGTTTTAGCGAGCCGATTCCAGCACACGCTACCCACATCCGCTCCCGAAGAAACATACCTTTCAACAACAAGTCGGTCTTTTGAACTATTCAACGGCCGTATTTGGGCAACCTACAACTTCCACATATCAACAACTGAAAACATCAATGAGCCAGATAACGGCATGGTCGACAGTCTTGGCGACAATGTATGGTATCCTGGTTTATTGCATGGTGAAACCTTAAATTCACCCCGGAAAGAAGATGAAAACGGTACAGAAGCGATGACTTGGACAGCAACGCTTCAGCAACATGAGCTTGACGTGAATGTTTTGTTCAAAATGCCCGATAGCTCTCAGGTTAGTGTCTTGAGCTAAGTTCCTTTGAAGAATTAACCGATTTTTTGGTGGCGTAGTTTTTGATTACAATGTCAAATTCTGGCCCATTACAGATATTGTGAAAGACAAGTCGGCTTAATGCATGAGTAAGCACGTCGTACCATCCTCTTCTGTCATTAGCGAATGGAGCTCGCTTGTTCGGCGCAACTGCCATCCATCAACATATATATACGAGAACACAAAATTAATGTTTTCATGCAAAGCATCCAAAACGTTAAGTAGTTGAAGATTTAATTAATTAATTTAATTTATTTAATTTAATAAAATTTAATTAAGTAAGCATTAATTAAAAGATTATTAAAAAACATCACCGATTTGTGCCCTTTTGACATTTAAAAAAGAAAATTTTTATTTTTTTATCGATCGAAAAGCCCTCGAACCGGTTACTGTTTTAAAACCTGAAAATCACATGTGAAGTTAGGGAACTACACGTATTATCATTAACCCGCGCGAAAGCCCGCCTTCGGCACGCTTCGCGCCGGTAGTATGATGACAGAGTGGGCCTGCCGCCCACGTTTTTCCGGAAAACAGTATTTTTTAAGTTATGACATTTCTAAAATTGAAGTATGAACTTTGTAAAACAAACTTAGTATGTTTTTACATCCCTCGTTTGGTATTATTTTCGCTTTGTTAGCTGTTTCATTTGTATTTGTTGAATGTAATTATTGTTGGACAACAGGGTGGAACATTTTTTTTGGCAAGAGTTGAGGAATCCCTATTCTTAGGGGGTGTGCCGCGCTGAAATGTTATTTTTTGGTGTCAACATTTCTCCAGGCTGATCGAAACAAAAAAAATTATCAATATTCCAGATGTCGTCTCCGACATACGACAAATTTGTTTTGCAGAACTTGGGACATTCTGGATTTTTATGCAGTTTTTTGTTGGGTAGGAAATCGATATGAGAATGCAGGATCCTATTTTTGAGCATCCCTATGTTTTTTTCACAACCCACCTTTAAATTAAAAACTAGTGTCATTTTAGAGGTTTTCGTACTGTAACTTTTAAACTGCTTCATGGATTTTGACAAACGTTTTTGTGTCATTTCTTTAAAACAAAGATACGTGCCGAAAGTATCGACGAACTTTTTGAAAGGAGATGTACCCCTCATTGGGGAACCCCTTTAACTATCCTAATGTCCCAAGTTCTGCAAAACAAATTTGTCGTATGTCGGAGACAACATACTGAATATTGATCATTTTTGTTTCCATCAGCCTGGAAAAATGTGACACCAAAAAATCGTTTAACACACACACCCCTAAAAAGGGGTCCCTCAACTTGTCAAAAAAAAAATGTTCCACCTTGTTGTCCAACAATAATTACATTAAAAACAAATACAAATAAAACAACTATCAAAGCAAAAATAACAGATGTAAAAATTAGCTTGTATTTTTTGCAAATGTTAGGTAGTTTTGATTATATTTTTACAGCAAAACGTGGGCCGCAGGCCCCGCTATTGTCATACTACCGGCGCGAAGCGGCGAAAATTTCGCGCAGGTATAAATGATAATACGTGTAGTTCCTAACTTCACATGTAGTTTTTAAAACGGTGACCGGTTCAAAGGCTTTTCGATCGATAAAAAAAATTTTCTTTTTTAAATGTCAAAAGGGCACAAAATGCATAGATATTTTTTAGTAATCTTAAATTAGATGCTTTAATTAATTTAAATTTTTATTTGAATTAATGAATTCAAATTAATTAATTAAATTTTTAGGGTCTTGACGTTTTGGATGCTTTGCATGGAAATTAATTTTTGTAGTGTTCTCGTTTATATATATGTAAATAGATGGCAGTTGCCGAACAAGCGAGCTCCCTCGCTAATGACAGGAGGATGGTACGACTCGTTGTTACTGCATCGTTCAGCCCGTATTTTCGCGAGATATATTCTGTAATGGGCCAAAAATTCGTTCATGAGAAACTACGCCACCGACTGGGTTGGTCTTGCGAAGGGAACTCTGCAACGCTGAGCCTGAGAGGCCTACGGTGGAACAAAACATTTCGCGTCGAGCTTTTGCCTAGTGTATTGCTGAACATTCTGGTATACACTATGCCTACACTTTAATTATTCTTCCATCAATTTAGTTTTCACCCATCGAATAAACCAGGAATACCATACATTGTTGTCGCCAAGACCATGCATTTCCTCGTGTGATGTTTTCAGTTGTGAGATATGTGGAAGTTGTAGGTTGCCCGAAATACAGTTTGAATGTTTTGTTGTTGAAAGGTGTTGTTTCAGGGAAGCCGCAAATATGGGTCGCGTGTGCGATCGGCCTAAACGCAAAAAACATTTATAGTTTTGCCTAGAAAAACATTAATATTCTATGTTCAGTTTTGACCGAATTAATACATTAAGTGAAAGCAAAAAAAAAGATCACGACCGGATGGCATTTTTGGCGTCTAATAATTATCTAAAGGCTTATGTAGTTTTTTGTGAATTATATGTAGCATGATGGGAAAACAAAAATTTACATGTTTCTCAAAATGTACCAAAATTACTTTTTGAAAAAACGTGACTGCCCGTTGAAAACTTCCCGACAGGTTAAAAAAGCTGAGTCCGGGAGTTGCGTCGTCTAGCAACTGTTGTTTCAAAACGTACGCACAAGTCGAACCGTTCCCACCCGCCTTGAGAGGATTCTGGGCAAAGGTTCGCGGTGCAAGGATTTCGAGCTCGTGTATACCCGGCGGGAGGCTTGTAGTTCCCGCCCAGGCTCACAAAATTTTTAGGTCGCTCGCTGCGCCGTCAAATGTAACAAGAACCTACATCGTTTTGGAAAGTTTTGTCATAATCAGCTTGAAAACTTATTCTTTTTGCGTCCGTTCGTGAGTGAGAAAATCCCTTCGCGGTGTGGCGCTGCTACGAGCATCCACGACAAAAAATGTGACGCACTATAGTGAATCACACCCTCTCGCCCCAGCGCAGAAAAAAAACATTTTTCCCGCTTGAGATGGTTGCCGAAAATTGGTCAGAGCGCGGGACAAATTGCTTAATTTTCGGGTAACACGGCGCCTTTTGCTGTAGCGCCTTTGAACTAGCGCTCTGTGAGAGGGACCGCTGGTCATTTCGATGGCAGGGGCCATTTCTAATAATGCGTGAGTAAACTTAAGGTGACCCCGCAAACCTTCCTATTTTGTCATTGCGGACGTAGAATCGCAAACCCTTGCTACGGAAAAAAGG
>JASANE010013936.1:0-10044 GCA_030248225.1 Trileptium ribeirensis
TATTGCTCCCCCGGTGAACGAACGTAATTGAGCCATTATTTGGACACAAATTGCTCACTTTATTTCTTTGAGATGGTAATTTTTGTTTTGATCACCGGACAGTTGGTTAGCTTCCCATTGGTGCAATACCGGACAGTTGGTTAGCTTCCCATTGGTGCAATACCGGCGCGACCTTTTTACTGTCTTCGTGCTTAGTAAGCATTTGGTTTGCGTTTAAGTTAGCTAGGATTTCCAATTTTTTGTCAATGCACAGTAAAGCATTAAAGTGGATGATTTCTGCTGCAATTGGCAATTCTTGTCTCACAAGAAATGTTCTTATTGTTTTCATATTTCTTTGATATATGTGTTAGTCTCTAAGTTAGACAAAACCTTGAAAGAACCCCGACCAGAAGCCCCAAGGTCCAACACACATTTACAGCAATATGTTATCTTTATTATGTAAGTTATCAATTTGCGCAATGGCACTGCGATTTTGGTCAGAGAGCACGAATACAGTATAGTCCCGACTCTTCTAACGTGATGAGCATGCATGAGAAGCAAAGCAGCATATCCGGAAAAGTGCACTCAGTGCCTCGGTCTATCAATTCCCAAAAATTTGACTTTAATAAACGCTGAAAAAACAAGAAACTACGAATCTTATCGTCCGGTTGTGTAATAAATTAGTGTTATCTAAGGCTATTACAATTCAGATACGAGCAGAAATTCATTTGTTTGAACGGTCGGCTTGTTTGAACCTTCAGCTTGGACACAACCAAACGTAGTAAAATGCACAACTAGAAGACTTTGCTGCAAAATGAGTTATGTAAAGTTGTGAATCTCACACAAAAATTGTGTACTTTTCCGGGTTATTTTGCATTAGGAGGTCAACGATGGGGGGAAATAGAGCGTTCTATTCAACGTCCGAGTTTTCAATTACTTCCATACAGCAATTGTTCTGATGATCAACGAAGTAGTGTATCGCTGATTGGTAAACTGCGTGGAGTATCGATGAAAACTGTGTCACAATTTACACAAACCCCTATGACATTTTATACAGGCATTGCAAGACTTAGTACACATTGTGTCATTAGAAACGCCACAGGAATACAAACGTAAGAGATTTTATAAATGCCTGATTGCTCATGTAATCCGTCTTAAATCGGCCTAATTTCCTGAATTATCTTGGAGTCTAATTAGAGAAAATACGAAAGTTTGTCTTTTATACACAGATTTATCATAGAAAACAATCATATTAACCATGTTGGTCAGCCAATTCCCAACTTTCCTGAAAAAAGCGACTTTTAAAAGAAATAGAAAAAAAAAGAAAAGAGAAACTAAGATAAGAACAGTTAGCAATTGCCATTCTACTACTGGCCATAAGATTATAATGCAGAAATTCGTTTGAACGGTCCCGAATCGAACATAGCCAAAAATAGTGAAAGATACAACTAGGAATTATGCGATAAAATAGTATAATGGGTTGTACTTTTTGCAATAAAGCTGTGATACATGAATTATGTTGCTGCTCGAATTGAATGCCCAAATATATATAGAGATCACAATAGCAGATAAAGTTGGGAATAACCTGTGAGACTATTTTGTAGCAAAAATTTAGTTGTGCGACTCACTAAGATTTCTTGTATTAAAGCTTAAGGTGACACCGGCCGCGCAATGAAATTTCCACCATTTGTTTCCGATTTATGCGTTACGAATATTGTGGAAAAAGAACAGTGGCGGCACCCTCCGACTTAGGCTTACTATATGGCTTAAGAGACCTTAATTTAGACTTAGGTTAATGCTTTGGCTTAATATATCTATAGCATGCATTTTAGTTCCGCCCTAAAAGTTACATTGCTTTTATCACACAGCTGCCGTCAAGAAATCAAATTGTTCAAACATATTAAGCTTTTGCGGATTTTTCAAATGACATTAACTTCAATGTGCTCCGGATTTGGAATATTCAGGAGTGCAAATACCGGAGGATGGTGTCCCGTGCACCAGAAATTTCTCAATCATATATATGTAGAACATGAAATTAGCATCAATTGTACTACAGGTGAAAAGTTTGGAATTGAAAAGTTTCGAAACAAAAACCCATTTCACTAGCCAAGAGGGGTTACCCAGCTGCACCGTCGGATGCCTACTAAACGGTGGCAATACGACCCCGGTTTCCTTGACTTTCAAGAGAGGTAGTAATGCGCCTAGTCCCGGGGAATCGATTAGCTTAGCAAGCCACAGTCTCTGCAAACTCACTGATGTGTTTTATGAATATTGTTTAGATACTGGGTTGGCATATGCATTTTGCTGTATCGGTCGAACGGTACAGAGATCTTACTGTTAGGCAAAGTTCGTGGTTAGATTACTAGAATAGCTAAATCACGCTCGTCTTGTTAATTGGCCATAGCACAATCATTGTACCTTGCGAATATGGCCGGTCTAGAATTGATAATCACTTGATTTGGTAAACTCTCGGCTTCGCTCGGTAAGTGCTTTAATTTTGCATGAAATGATCGCTAACAGTTTAGAAGGCAGTAGCTAAAACTGATATGAAGGACTAGCTTACACAACTGGTCGAGGCATAAATTCTTTAGCCGTTGGGATACGTGTCGAAACCTAGCTGATGCTGATCAAGAATGAAATCTGTTCCAGCTATTGAAATCGCCTTAGACCACTTCCAAGTGTCCGACCAGGTATTTGCATGCTTAGACTGTCGGTATTGATCTATCAAGTCTTGACCTAACCATTGATATACTTTTTAGTTTCGAAAACATTCTGCAGTCAAAAATCACCTTTGCAGAGGTTGACTACTGTTCTCCTCGGATAAATGTCAGCAAGCACATGGGTTCTCGTTGCCGCCTTCGAAAACGTTCTGCAGTCAAAAATCAACTAACACAGTTTTATTAGTGTTCTCCTCGGATAAATGTCAGCAAGCACACGGGTTCTCGTTGCCGCCTTCGAAAACGTTCTGCAGTCAAAAATCAACTAACAAAGTTTTATTAGTGTTCTCCTCGGATAAATGTCAGCAAGCACTCTCGTTGCCGCCTTCGAAAACGTTCTGCAGTCAAAAATCAACTAACAGAGTTTTATTAGTGTTCTCCTCGGATAAATGTCAGCAAGCACATGGGTTCTCGTTGCCGCCTTCGAAAACGTTCTGCAGTCAAAAATCAACTAACAGAGTTTTATTAGTGTTCTCCTCGGATAAATGTCAGCAAGCACATGGGTTCTCGTTGCCGCCTTCGAAAACGTTCTGCAGTCAAAAATCAACTAACAGAGTTTTATTAGTGTTCTCCTCGGATAAATGTCAGCAAGCACATGGGTTCTCGTTGCCGCCTTCGAAAACGTTCTGCAGTCAAAAATCAACTAACAGAGTTTTATTAGTGTTCTCCTCGGATAAATGTCAGCAAGCACATGGGTTCTCGTTGCCGCCTTCGAAAACGTTCTGCAGTCAAAAATCAACTAACAGAGTTTTATTAGTGTTCTCCTCGGATAAATGTCAGCAAGCACATGGGTTCTCGTTGCCGCCTTCGAAAACGTTCTGCAGTCAAAAATCAACTAACAGAGTTTTATTAGTGTTCTCCTCGGATAAATGTCAGCAAGCACATGGGTTCTCGTTGCCGCCTTCGAAAACGTTCTGCAGTCCAAATCAACTAACAGAGTTTTATTAGTGTTCTCCTCGGATAAATGTCAGCAAGCACATGGGTTCTCGTTGCCGCCTTCGAAAACGTTCTGCAGTCAAAAATCAACTAACAGAGTTTTATTAGTGTTCTCCTCGGATAAATGTCAGCAAGCACATGGGTTCTCGTTGCCGCCTTCGAAAACGTTCTGCAGTCAAAAATCAACTAACAGAGTTTTATTAGTGTTCTCCTCGGATAAATGTCAGCAAGCACATGGGTTCTCGTTGCCGCCTTCGAAAACGTTCTGCAGTCAAAAATCAACTAACAGAGTTTTATTAGTGTTCTCCTCGGATAAATGTCAGCAAGCACATGGGTTCTCGTTGCCGCCTTCGAAAACGTTCTGCAGTCAAAAATCAACTAACAGAGTTTTATTAGTGTTCTCCTCGGATAAATGTCAGCAAGCACATGGGTTCTCGTTGCCGCCTTCGAAAACGTTCTGCAGTCAAAAATCAACTAACAGAGTTTTATTAGTGTTCTCCTCGGATAAATGTCAGCAAGCACATGGGTTCTCGTTGCCGCCTTCGAAAACGTTCTGCAGTCAAAAATCAACTAACAGAGTTTTATTAGTGTTCTCCTCGCATAAATGCAAGCTAGCAAATGGGTTCTCGATGCTGCCTTCGCTCAAGATTTACAGTTAATTGGGCTGTACTAATGCTTACATAGTACTCTAGTCATGGTTACTTTTTTGTAATCACAGGTACAGTGCAAGCTTTATACTGACGGCTCCGAGTTTTACAACTGAATATGGGGACGGAATTTAGATTTTAAAAGGCCCATCCCTTTTGCTCAATGTAATTCTAGCTTGCACTGTCGGCTGGCAAAGGACAGAAAACTGGTTTGAACCGGCTATGTCACTGTAGCACGACTCGTGACCTTCATTTCTTCATGCGAGCGCGTTCCAGGCTTGAATTTAAACTCAACAATATTTTTCAATATTGGGTTTTGACAATTTATGTACGACCAAGTTCGGTTTTGGCTCATTTGCCAAGAACTTTAATTCTATTCGTATGTTTCTACGTTTCCCATATTTACTAACTTTGCTAAATTTTAGAAATAAATTCTTATGTGCCTAGCAATGTCTCTAAAAATTCAGACTTGCAGTGGTAGAAAAAGGTAATTGTCCTCAGATTTTGGCTTAAATTTTAATATTGACTACCTGCGCTTTGGCATTACAATGTGAAGCAGAATAGACTGTTTGTGTTCAAAATCGAGTTCCAACGAGCCTAACTCAGTTTCTGACAATTCTAGTCACTACAATATTCTCCTAAATTTTAGACTAAGGTCGGTCCAAAGTGTTGAGATAAAATTGTTAGAAAGAATTGTGCTTACCCTGTGTAAGCTTAGAGCACAACTGATGCTGAGCACCAAGTTTTGACTAAAATGATACGAGGAAGACCAATATGAAGGGCTATTGCGACGGAAAACTAACAGACTTCAAACGGAATCTTTCGTGATCAAACGTTTGGTCTGAATTTTCGTTTAGAAGCATACATAACTTGATGAACTAACACTGGGACATTTAAACTGCTGGTTTGAGGTAATCTGTGTGGAGTTGTTGCAAATGAATTGCCTGATTTTAGTGAATGTAGACAAACTAATAACACCGTGCCTAGTTCAACAAATCTACACGGCCTGGAATAGATGAACGACTGATAATCTGTGTGACTTTTAGGCGCTGAAACAAATCTGCTCAGTCAAAATCATCATTTGCACTGCCCGTTCTCAGTATTGCAATCTGTGTAGGAGAGCACAAAAATGTCATTTAAATTTAGGGTCTCAGTTTTGTCCTAAAACGGATTCACTTTTTTGGAACATATATCCAATTTTGATTAACTACTAACAGCTATGTGTGACATAATTGAATTAGGAAAACTAGCTCAAAAACATATATTAACTATGTTAAATAAGGCACAATGTTGCGAGCTGGACAACCGGTTTCAAATTTGACAAATGCGGGCTGGTTCATCCGTTGATAGTGCAAAGGCTTACTGCAGCTATATGCCCTCCTGACACCTTCCTGGCCTCACAATTTTCCAATTGGCAGCCTCTTTCTCATGCTTTCCTCTATCATTTACGTTTGCTTAACTAACTACAATCTTCCAAAATGAACATTTTACTCAGCTGCTTAACACATTTTAATACCAACTCTCACTATCCGCTTCTAATTTGAGTTTATTTCTAGCAAAAATCCAGATCCGATCCCGCTACCTAGGTGCACTGCTTCCCTTCCATAGTCTCGCATATCACGTATTTTTAGCTAAATTCCAAATATTCTTAGTTTTTTCGTATAGAATTCCAACGTTAGGGTCATTTTCCAAAATTTCAACCGTACACGAAATATGCATTTTGTAGCATCCTCGACTTTTGCCCCGGATTTCTAACAATTTTACCTTGTTTTATGAAATTCTATCTATCTTTTGTAGTGTTCCTGAAATTTCTCGCCTAGTACACAATTTTGTTTAAAATTTGAAGGAATTTCAACCGTACACGAAATATGCATTTTGTAGCATCCTCGACTTTTGCCCCGGATTTCTAACAATTTTACCTTGTTTTATGAAATTCTATCTATCTTTTGTAGTGTTCCTGAAATTTCTCGCCTAGTACACAATTTTGTTTAAAATTTGAAGGAATTTCAACCGTACACGAAATATGCATTTTGTAGCATCCTCGACTTTTGCCCCGGATTTCTAACAATTTTACCTTGTTTTATGAAATTCTATCTATCTTTTGTAGTGTTCCTGAAATTTCTCGCCTAGTACACAATTTTGTTTAAAATTTGAAGGAATTTCAACCGTACACGAAATATGCATTTTGTAGCATCCTCGACTTTTGCCCCGGATTTCTAACAATTTTACCTTGTTTTATGAAATTCTATCTATCTTTTGTAGTGTTCCTGAAATTTCTCGCCTAGTACACAATTTTGTTTAAAATTTGAAGGAACAGTTCTTTGAACTACAAAACAATACCTGATGAGATTAACTACATGAGCTGTTGTTAAATGAAAGCTCCACATTACAGCTTATGCCAGTGTCGTGCAGGTCTATTGTGTCGAGCCGGAAGCAACTTGGGTTTTATAAGTACGCATAATTTGTCGGAGAAGATCCACAAATCATCCAGGAAACTTACTTTCCGACTTAAAATCTAATTCACTCAGAGCTGATTTTACATTCTTTGCCTTATTTTTCATCTCTGTCGTCTACTGTGATCCGATCTAACTGGAATCATGCCCTGCACCCGGACGTGCACTAAATCCCAGAAAAATATTGGAAACGTTTTTGCAAAATAGGATGATTACTGAGGTCGTCTTAATGTTTACTCCAGCTTTAGTGGGCGGTATGGGTAAAAGGGTTCAAAAATCGGCTTATACTTATAATGATAGATGCCAAAGCAGGGGTTCATTGGCGGACTACCTCTCGTGACGCCTAGGACCCCACTCCCAAGGCTCTGGGCTACCGCTGAAGGTACTTCCTACCCCCTGGTGGTCAGTATTGCGCAAAGCACGCGCACCGCAGGTGCCCGGAAAATTTTATTAAACTTGGATAAAAATAGGATAAAAATTTGCAAAAATGGGGGCACACTGGGCCAAAATTGGTCGTCGATAGGGAGGGAAGGAGGTCGTTAAGTTTAGGCCCGGAGATGACCTCCACACTCTGTGAGACCTCGAACGTGTCACCATGTATGATGTATATATGGGACACTACTTATACCTTTCCACCGCATTTTGTGTGCAAAAAGAGACATTAGGAAGATAGTACATCGGAAGTATAATCTGCTTACGGTATTGCTGCAAACAATATCGTGGGCAGATTATAATGCATCAGAAAGAGTTGCGTAGTAACAATGTTTAAAGAAGCAAAGCCAGGTTCTCGTTGGAAAGTGGGTCACCGAGAATGCCTATATTTAATAGCGTGTTTAGCTGTCCGTGCAAGTGCGACATGATCATTTACACCTGTGGGGCGCCACACCCTTCCCTCATCGTCAAACGCCAACTCTCCCGGACAAATGCCCCAACGCCCTCTGACATCGCCGCTGATTATAGACATGGACGAGACAGCATCGGGAGTTAGATGTATTCCAGATATACCGCCTCTGAGCGTCCGTCTCTTCGCCATTTGAGTATCCGTGGCGTTCAGACGTAAGACTTGGCTAACCTATTTATGCATATATTTTTTCTATCAAGGCTGGATCGCTGGCTATAAAAATAGACTCCGAATATTGTTTCCTCACTTTTTAGTGTTGCGACCTGGAAAAATGTCGCGCTGACAGAAAACAATGTCGCCGTGTCAACACCGCGCGGGTGACAACAACATTTTGTAAACGGCGACCGGAACCGAACACTCACTGATAATGGAGCAATTTATTAGCCGAGGCAAGATTCATCTGAAAAAAACGGAAAAAATATTTTTAAAAAAGATGAAAAATATTTACTTCTTTGGCAATTCCAATTTTAAATTGTTTGAAATTGTTTTTTTTGGTTTTCATTCGTATATGTTAGAGGTAATTAGGAATTTATATTTGTTGCCCAGCACCAGTTGTCAAGAATTTAGTTCTAAATGGTTTTTGGTGAAGAGTTTTGAATTGGGAGTTAATTGGAACCAGAATTGAAGTTGAAGTTAGTTGATATGTTGCTGATATTTTATACGTAAACAAGTCGGGGTTAGGAAGCCTATATTCCCGTTCGAGCTCTGGGTAATGAAAAGGCGCAGGTTCAACTACGGATAGCGAGAATTAGTGATTACCAGACACCTCCATAATCTTGTCCTTGAAGATTTTTTAGAATATTCTTAGTGAAAAATGACAATTATTAGTCAACTATGAACTTAGTCCACTTAATGAGATTAGTCAACTACAAAGTGAAGATATGCATTTTTTACAGTTTTCCTCGGATTGGTTGGCTCTCAACGTCACCTAGAAAAAGCTGTACAAAAGTATGTTTTAGTTTGAAGAACGCTTTGCGGAGAACAACATTTAGCAACTATCACGCTTAAGTTTTCCAAACGTTCCCTCTTCCACTGACTCACAGATGGAGTCGGCTTAGCGGAACATTCATGTTATGAACATAATCGTTGTCATATTTCCGCCGAGTTGTTCGTTCTGAGCACATTGTATCAAAGGGAGCCATTGTAAAAAGAACTGATTTTATCGAACGGATTAGAAAGTTGAATCATGTACAACTTCTATTGTCTTCTTTCGATCTATGTGACACAATTGTAACGAAACTGAATAGGAATTTGGAAACAGTGAAAATTGGTTTATAGCCACATTTTTCAGGATTTCATTGGAAATGTATAGTCATCGCATTACAATAAATCAAATAGTTGCAGTGGAAATATACTACTATGAGATGTGTAACTGTTCAATTGAACGCTCTAAAATAATATTGTTTCTAGGTTAAGAATTTATTTCAGGGCAAATTTTACACTAGTCTCCAGTGTAACATTAACGAGAGATAGAACAAACTAAAGTGCAGTTCAACTGGATTTTCGTTTGGATAAGACAGGTCGAGCATAAGTTTGGAAATGATTAAGCAAATTTTGGGAAAACTGTAATAAATGTGGAAAACCCGAATTCCGCCCAGAACAACAACAATTTGCATCTCGTACGCGAGCCTAGGTGTGCCCATGATAGTTGTCATAATGTGTAATCACCTCTAACAGGCTTTACGTTTGATATCAATACGGGCCTAAGACGTCCCGGAACCTCTGAAGCATCTTTGATATAAGTTAAGCCCACCATCTATTGATAATGGGCTATTATGCACTTCGAAAAAAGTATAATAGCTTATCCGAGACGCAGAAAACAACGCATAAGTGATCATACACGAAACTCGTTCGGCAAATCCCAGTTCAACACCCCTGCCCCCCTTAGAAAAATATGGCTACAGTCATGTAGGATTCTAGATGACCATACCATCGTACCGAACAACATAAACAATTTAAACAAACAATAAAAACAGTCTGGATGGGGTACCTCGACCTACTGAAAGCCAGTAAAACAGGCATAAAATACAAGCGCAGGATTGGAGACAAACCATTGTATTCAGCGTTGAGAAATACAGACCATCTTCGATGCCCATCACATATGCAAACAACTGAAAACAGACTACGTTTTGGAAATGTACTTCGTTCACCGCAAAACCCTTTAAAACAAATGAAACGCTATAGTCAATTCGGACTCCATGTTGCAAAACCATCGTATTCAACGTGCTTGATAACGTAATAGGCACTCATTGTGATATAATAACACCCAAATTTAAAAAAATCGATATTTCTGGCAAGAGTTCCAGGAACCATATTCGGGCCCACAGCGGTCCAGAGAACGATGCCACAAGAAAAGTAGCGTTTCTCCAAGCAGTAACTGAACGAACAACGACATATAACGTATCGCTAAA
>JASANE010013937.1:0-20518 GCA_030248225.1 Trileptium ribeirensis
TCCATGACCTGCGAGCAGGTGTCGGTGCTAGCCTCCCTGGGGGACCTCAGAAATCATACCCGATACTAGACACGTGCGCAACCCTTCGGGCGGGGTCCGAACACACCCCGTGAAGCGCGCCTGCGGCCTGCTAAGCTCCGTAGCTTCTTGGGTCTGACCAAGAATAGGCTCAAAATTTAGTATTCACGGTCCACCCTTGAGGTTACGATAGCCGGGGTCGTATGGGCATGGTGTTAGGAAGTTGCGCCATGCAGCTGCGTCACCGGTTATTACATATTGTCCTGGGAAGAATATTGTCCTGGAAAGAATATTGTCCTGGGAAGAATATTGTCCTAGGAAGAATATTGTCCTGGGAAGAATATTGTCCTGGGAAGAATATTGTCCTGGGAAGAATATTGTCCTAGGAAGAATATTGTCCTGGGAAGGATATTGTCCTGGGAAGAATATTGTCCTGGGAAGAATATTGTCCTGGGAAGAATATTGTCCGTAAGGTGAAGAATATTGTCCTGGGAAGAGATTGTCTGGGAAGAATATTGTCCTGGGAAGAATATTGTCCTGGGAAGAATATTGTCCTGGGAAGAATATTGTCCTGGAAAGAATATTGTCCTGGGAAGAATATTGTCCTGGGAAGAATATTGTCCTGGGAAGAATATTGTCCTGGGAAGAATATTGTCCTGGGAAGAATATTGTCCTGGGAAGAATATTGTCCTGGGAAGAATATTGTCCTGGGAAGAATATTGTCCTGGAAATAATATTGTCCTGGAAATAATATTGTCCTGGGAAGAATATTGTCCTGGGAAAGAATATTGTCCTGGGACGAATATTGTCCTGGGACGAATATTGTCCTGGGACGAATATTGTCCTGGGACGAATATTGTCCTGGGACGAATATTGTCCTGGGACGAATATTGTCCTGGGACGAATATTGTCCTGGGACGAATATTGTCCTGGGACGAATATTGTCCTGGGACGAATTGTCCTGGGACGAATTGTAGTGGAACGAATTGTCCTCAGACGAATTGTCCTCGGACGACTTGTCCTCGGACGACTTGTCCTCGGACGACTTGTCCACGGACGACTTGTCCTGGGACGAATTGTCTTAGGACAAATTGTTCTGGGGCGAATTGTCCTCGAACGAATTGTCGTGGGCGAATTGTCCTGGGACGAATTATCCTGGAATGAATTGTCCTGGAACGAATTGTCCTGGGAAGAATATTGTCCTGGGAAGAATATTGTCCTGGAAATAATATTGTCCTGGGAATAATATTGTCCTGCGAAGAATATTGTCCTGGGAAGAATATTGTCCTGGGAAGAATATTGTCCTGGGAAGAATATTGTCCTGGAAAGAATATTGTCCTGGGAAGAATATTGTCCTGGGAAGAATATTGTCCTAGGAAGAATATTGTCCTGGGAAGAATATTGTCCTAGGAAGAATATTGTCCTGGGAAGAATATTGTCCTGGGAAGGATATTGTCCTGGGAAGAATATTGTCCTGGGAAGAATATTGTCCTGGGAAGAATATTGTCCTGGGAAGAATATTGTCCTGGGAAGAATATTGTCCTGGGAAGCATATTGTCCTGGGAAGAATATTGTCCTGGGAAGCATATTGTCCTGGGAAGCATATTGTCCTGGGAAGCATATTGTCCTGGGAAGAATATTGTCCTGGGAAGAATATTGTCCTGGGAAGAGCATTGTTGGGAAATATTGTCCTGGTAAGAATATTGTCCTGGGAAGAATATTGTCCTGGGAATAATATTGTCCTGAAGAATATCGTCCTGGAAAATATTGTCCTGGGAAGAATATTGTCCTGGGAAGAATATTGTCCTGGGAAGAATATTGTCCTGGGAAGAATATTGTCCTGGGAAGAATATTGTCCTGGGAAGAATATTGTCCTGGGAAGAATATTGTCCTGGGAAGAATATTGTCCTGGAAAGAATATTGTCCTGGGAAGAATATTGTCCTGGGAAAGAATATTGTCCTGGGACGAATATTGTCCTGGGACGAATATTGTCTGGGAAGATATCGTCCTGGGAAGATGATTGTCTTGGTGTTTGCCGGAAAGAATATTGTCCTGGGAAGAATATTGTCCTGGGACGAATATTGTCCTGGGACGAATATTGTCCTGGGACGAATATTGTCCTGGGACGAATATTGTCCTGGGACGAATATTGTCCTGAGACGAATATTGTCCTGGGACGAATTGTAACGGGACGAATTGTCCTGGGACGAATTGTCCTGGGACGAATTGTCCTGGGACGAATTGTCCTGGGACGAATTGTCCTGGGACGAATTGTCCTGGGACGAATTGTCCTGGGACGAATTGTCCTGGGACGAATTGTCCTGGGACGAATTGTTGTCCTGGGACGAATTGTTCTGGGACGAATTGTTCTGGGACGAATTGTTCTGGGACGAATTGTTCCCGGGACGAATTGTTCCCGGGACGAATTGTTCTGGGACAAATTGTTCTGGGACGAATTGTTCTGGGACGAATTGTCTGGGACGATTGTCCTGGGAAGAATTGTCCTGGGATGAATTGTCCTAAAAATGGGTCTATTTTTTAGTCTCGGACTTTCCGTCGAATTACCCAGCAAACCGGCGACCAAACTGCGATGTGAGAATACAATACAGCTGCTCTTGAATATCCTGCATTAAGACATTACACTATGGTATTACAAAATATATACGATATGCAGATACAGGTAGTACACTAAACAAAGTTACCTGATGACAAAATATGAATGGCCATTATAAAGAACCCAAATAAAATAACTGATTTGTCGTATATGATGTTATTGATGAACAGACGCAATATGTTTGCAGCCACGATTTCACTGTCAAACTCGTATCATATATACCAAAGCAGCGTCACTGGAAAGGGATTTCAATGTATTTTAATGTAACTAGTTTGTCGAATAAAACGAATAAAACGTTACTAACGGTGTCATGCAAATATGAATTTTACTTACAGCTTGCTAGCACGAGAATGCATGTCTGAGAGTCGAATGGAAAACTCTGGAGGAACATGGGACAATCTGCTGTAACGGTCAGCCTAAAATATTACACTTGGTAACAATGAAATTAATAAGTTTACAAATCAATTTACTTTAACGATAACCTTAGCACTTTCCTCTTACACATTGAAATCTATAGGCTATCACAGAAATAAAATAAGTATTTGCAAAAGTATGTCAGGAAATTAATTCAACTTAATTATTAGGTTATAACAAACCAATCCTAGTGAAAAAAACAAATTTTGACTTAGTCAACTGTTGAAACAAATAAACTTTAACTAATGATAAATAAAGAAGGACACCACCATAATCGTTTCAGATGCCGTATAAATAATAATTTGATTGAGACATTTCAGTAAATGATAAAAATATCCATGGATTGCGTGGAACAACCCAGATCACGTCACCAGTTGTCGAAGCCTTTCAAAAGACAGCCTATACGATGGCGTAATATATTGCTACGCTCCGGGACTGCAAACATCAGGTACCAAAAAGATCAACCATAATTGTCAAATAATATATCTGCCTTAAATCGCTAAAAATTTGTCCGTACGTTTTAATTTTATCTCAACAACTAGAGCTAAAAAATTTGAACAGAATCTGTTCAAAATCTGAATGAAGTCTAACTTTCATTTTACAAAATTCTAAATGTTTGAATACATTTAGTGTTTTGAAGTATTCGATTTATAGCCTGAATATGCTTTTACGTCTTATGAGTTAAAGGTCGCAATCACACGTGGCGGGATACTATAAATAAGTGGTACGCTAACTGAAACGTTTACATTTAAAAGGTTTACATTTTACTCACTAAGCCGTGTTTGCTATAAAAATATCAAACGAATATTATAAATTATAACTAATTAAAAATGGCATCTATGTTTCCGAAATTTTCTGTTTATATATTAGAGATGCTAAGTTCCTAGGTCGGCTGGTCCACAACTGCTATTAATATTGCGGTTTATTCAATTATTTATAAAATAGACCAAAACTGTGCTGCTAATTCTAAGGTCTAGATATGTGAATAAAGATCACATATGAACCACCGGAAAGTATAATTCTTTGAGTGTTTCTGCTGCCCTTCAGCTCAACACATGACCATAACATGGTGGCCTGGTTTGGGTAATGATGGAGAAAGACCACTCCAAACTAGCGAATGTAAGCTCTGAGTGCGAGTTTGATGTTATAAGTAAGGCGCGAGTTCGTTCAGTAGGAAAGGGGGAGGTGCAGTCAATAGATGTAATGGTCTACCAGCGGTAGTATTGCCTTTACACAAGATTTTGTAAATTTTATTTTGATAAAACGTAAACTTTTGTAAATATTTGAGCAGGTAGTTGGGGAAAGTTAATTTGAAATTCCATAGGGTTTTAGGCTAGGAATTAAACAAAATAAGCAACTTTTAAGTTAGTATCGTCTGACGAGGCTATAATATTGCTAAGACGAAGCCAGGGCTTTGATTATATTTTATGAAGATTTGTTGTAAATTAGATTGTTGTTTTATTTTTATAAACTAAAGCGTGCGCCATGGTGACAGCTACGGTAAGTACTAACCGATAAAATGTATAATACGATATCCGCCTTTTCTATAAACTGTTGGTTTGGTACAAAATTTACGTAATTTCTCAAATTTAGTGTGCTAAGAGCCAAACGCAACGTTGCAATTATGTTAACTGAATGTGCTTGATGAGGCCTAGTGACAGCCAAATTTAAACTATGCTGAAGTGAAGTACTTAGGTTGGACGAGGCTATAATATTGCTAGCAAATATCAAAGACAAGGTATAAAAACAAGACTTTTCAACCATGCAGTAAATCAGTTACGGAAATTTGGCCCAAGGATTTAGGAGATGTATCATATTTTTTTTTAAATTTTGCATTTCTATGAATAATTTCTGACTGGACATACAGGAAGGTACAAAAATCATGCAAGTCAAAAAGCTATTTTCAAAATTAATATGGTTGGGGAAATACAACGGTAATGGTTATAAATTAAATAGTGTCTTAGTAGGTTCTTATTTACCTTTGACTAATGAATATTTCACCGTCTTGTGTGATTCGCAAAAACGAATTGTGCGTCGTGGCTTCGTGAAAATTCGCTTCCTTTGCAGTAGAAAAATATGTATCTGGCTTCCATATTTTATTAAGGAGGTCGACTCCGACGGATAGATCTTCGGACTCGGTATTATTTTCTAATTTATTTGTTTGGAACTTTAATCTCTCATCAGTCCAACGTTGTCGAAAATAGATATCCACGGTGAATTGCTAAAACATTTCAAAAAGATTCAAAAAGTGTTTAAGATTTAAAAACAAATAAAATGTTTATAATTGAGGCAGCCACAACAACCCATTAGTCATGGAGCAATCCGGCGTTTAGTTAGTCAATTAATTGATCAAACAATCCAATCAATCAATCAATCAATCAATCACTTAGTCAATTAATCGACCAATCAGTCAATAACTCGATCAAATGTTGGACAAACCAATCAATTCATCTATGAGATTGATCGAAAAACAAAATGTCAATCAGTCTTTTAATCAGTCAGTCGGTCAGTCAATCAATCAATCAGTCAAGGTATGATTAAAAAAGTCATGAATCGATCAATGAGTTTTGTCGACAAACATTAGTAGTATATAATAAGCAGGGGTGGGTAAAAAAAACTACGTGCTTACAATGACAAAATAAGGCAATTTATCAATGTTTTTTGATCCTGAACAGTACGTATCATTTTTTCGGAAAATCAGAGACTTGTCATGGCACGATTTTTGAAAACACCGCCAACTTTTTCTTAAAAATAGAAACTCAGCCCAATTTGGGCGGTATTTTGTAAGAAATATTTTGTTAAAGCTGGAAAGTTTTACCTTATTAATTTATATCAATTTGACAAAATGGTATAGATGTTTTCGATGATGTGGACGCTAATATTAATATCGGATTTTTGAAATAGATCCGTCGCAGGAAAAAGATGTTGCGTCCAAGAAATTGAGATTGCATAAAACTCTCATCGGAAACTGCAATTTAAGGATCATTTCACACTTGTGAAGATTTTTGTCTCACAAACTTGTTAAACCTGTCATTAGATCAACGTAGCAGTGTTAAGGCAGAATTTTTATCATTTATAAGAATCAGATCACTTCCATTCGGAAAGAACAGTTGGATCACAAAGTGCGTGAGGTCTGTCGGCTTAGGGGATAGGGTAGATGGTTCTGTCAGAAGGGGCAAGTCATTCATTGGAGGAGGTAAATTTATAAAATTTATAGTTACTCAATTTCCCCCAATTTTGCTAAAATTTTTCTTAATATTCCAATATTTTTGCTAATCAGTCTTTATTTTTACTATTTTTTCAAATTTTATGAATCTGTGCTAGTTATAACAAATTTTTCGCAAAATGTTGCCAAAATGGCCGAGCGCGCAGGGGCTGGGAGGAGTGTGCCGAGCAGGGGAGTGTGATAAATTTGGCTTGAGCGGGTGTCCAAGCTTTAGAGGTAAACCTACCCACCTGTGCGCACCTATGAGTTAGATATCTAATTTTTATCCGTGCAGAATACCTCAAACATTTAACGTCGCTTTAAATCATTTTATTCGTAGTATTGTGCAATTTTCGCATTAAGCGACACAATTGCTGCGGTTAAAATATGTCATTTCATTTTAAAATTTTAATACCAACATGGTTCTCCACTTCCCTCTTAAACTGAAAAGTATTTTGCGCAATCTCGAACACCTTTGCCGTAACAGAATGCTAAAAGCTAGCAAATATCGCCCACGCGTACACGCACCGCACCACAAACTCGATATTTAGCACGCTGAGCAAAGTGAGCTATCACAAATGTATTCCTTTATGCACGATAGGTTTAATAGAGCGGCGGTCGAAATTTCGATTAATCTAGCAATAATCTAAAATTTTGATTAACCTTTGTTTCTTAAATTAAATATTTCGTACAATCTTTTTGTCGCAACCGCGCATTCAACAGGAGTCATTCTTCTCTGAGGTGAATACAGTAGACATTACGCTATTTAAGAGCTGCTGCTTGGTTGGTTAAGGAACCTGGAGAATATCAACGCACGAGTCACAAGAAACTTAGTAGCAATTCGCTGCGCTGCGTACGCTGTGACAAAATGTGCCCATTATGCACAAAATGGCTAATCATCCGATATAGGAGTTAGGTACAGAAACGGCGAGGAGAGTTTACAGTTAAGTTAAGATTTTTTGGCGATTATTCTAAGAATATCTTATCAACTATGGCAGCCAAAAATTGCATGCCCAACATATATGTGGTCCAACTGATTTGCTACAAGTTTACAGCTTTTCTCTAATAACATGATAATTATTCTCTTTCTCATTGTATTACAATAATACAACTGAAAGCCGTCGAAAACACGAACGGGAGCCTGGTTTGTTGTTTCCCGCGAGCTACAGAATTATACTAACCAGACTAGCGTTTACAAGTTGTAAGTAAATTCAGAACTCAATCGCGAAAACAAATCTTGTTTAGTGCAATTATTTAGTTTGGATGTGTGCTAATTTATTGTTAAAATTTTTTGTTTTGTGCATCGATCAAGAAAACCTGTGTGTCAGTAGTCGGCCATAGCAGACGTGCTTTCTGCTGTGCTGTATAAAATATCCTATCACTTATTTTAGCGAGCGTACAACATAGATGTGTGTCCAGAACCTTACTGAGTACTGGTAGCAGGTGTGTACCCTTGGTTTTGTCTTTGAGGATCCGTTATGAATCTAAAAATGCATTCATCGACTTGAAGAGCTTTGTTTTGTCTTAATTTTACGTCAGAATATTACTACTACTGGTTCACATTGATCAGGCTGGAAGGACTTTTAATTTCCGGAACTTAGCGGAAACGTGTTTAACAAATAGCGAATTGTTAGAAATTCTGTGCTGGCTCGTTTTTGAGACTCACGAAACCCACTATAGGAGCGCCCATATATACTTACATACCCGAAGACCTATATTGCATAGCTACAGTCATTCATAATCTAAACCTAATGAATGCTAGTAATTCATATTTAATATTCTTATCTCGAAGTCATTGTAAATCACGTTTTTATAGTGAATTCTAAAATATTGATCAAAATTGATCAAAAAGTACTAAGCAAAAATGCCTCTACGCGTCCAAAATTTTTGTGCAAAATTTTAATTTAGAATTTGTGCATAAAATCTGATAATATTTTATCAAAATTTGTCACTGATTTGTAACAAATGTGTTAAATCGAAACATTGCAATTTTTTATTAATTTTTAAGTTCAAAATTTTTAGAGATATATTCTTTGTCTCCGACTGGATAAAATAATAAGCTACAGAAGCTTGAGCAGTCTTCACACGTTCAAATTTGCTAAAAATACTAAAAAAATGTTTTCTAATTTGGTCAAAATTTGAGTAAAAAGTCTTGACTTTGTCGTTGCTTCTTAAATAATATTCGCAATATTGTAAAGCAAGCATTATATACAAAGCGGCGTATATAAATAGCAGTATATTGTGACCAACAAAGCAAAAATAAGATCTCATACGCAGAAGCATGAAATTTTTCTTAGATATCAGCTGTTTATTAAATTATATTTATTCACTTTATCAAAAATCATTTAAATTAATGATTGTATTTCACGTTTTACTTATACATTTTTTCACAATGAATTAACTACATACATACCAGTTGGGTTTGGTCATTAGATTGCGTAATGTATCACGATTATTTGTTTGTCACCGTCTGCAAGAGTTTAGCTAAATTTACAAAGATCCAATTCTCAACAAAAGCCAAAGGAACATACCATGTCAGCTTCGGAAACCCCGCTGATGCTCGAAACGTCCATTGTGACAACGACTTGAGCAGCTGGACCTATAACAGATTATATTAATAATCTATTGACGCTACCATGCGATTGTTTGCTCAAACAGTGGCGTTGACACAAGCAATGTATGTTACTCGGCCGGCCAAACACTCGTACATAAGTTAATTACACAGTACGAAGCTTGAAAATATCTGACGTGCAAAACAAGTTCAGTATCTTTGCTTTTAGCATAAGTAAATAAACTTTAGGCTAAAAATGGACTTAACTATCAATTCAAAGGAAGACATGCCCTACGAAACAAGTAATAAATTTGTATCTTTGGAGTAATCACAGATTGCGATAGGCATTACACTAAAAATTTTATACGTCATAATATTTACAAAATCAGAAAACACGATTTTGATTGACTCTACTAAAATTTGTAAAATTGATTCACTTTGCTCCAGCATTCGGAATCTTTCAATTCAATTCACAAATTATATTTGCAGCTCTTATAGTTCTGTAATCTATTTATGAATTTTACTAAATTAATAATTGACATATCGTGTTGTGGATTCAGTGCAAGTCCAAGTGCAAGGAATTTATATATCTCCACCAGTGGAAGGAATGAGTGTTGCTAGGCCATGTCTCAAGCCAAAATAGGCGGCACAACTTCTGCTCTTGTAGCTTATTGCTTTGCAGCATGATAGCTAGTGAATGGAAGTGCTATATTTAATCGAATTGTAATTGTGATTGTTTGTATCTAAATAATAGTTTATTGGCATCAGCATTACAATTTGGAGTCAAGTCTATCTATTTTTATAGGCAATGCGGATTTTATCCAATATTTACCATTTTTCGCAAAATAATAGGATCAAAATTACCTTGTCCAACCAAACACATCTATATGCTTACTTATATTTTATGTAATTTCGGAATGATCTGATGTATTTGATGGCTTTAAAATGCATGCACTCTCATAAAGTACAATTACTGCAATATTCAAACTCCAATTTTGATGAAGTATTACGTAACAAAAAAAAATAACGGTTCATGACAGCAAGGTTAAAGTGGTTAATACTACACGCCGTTCTAAATATTTTGCAAGCATTTAGGGCATTTACTGAGCAATAAAAAGATCGTTTAACTTTGGTTTCCCTAAATGAATAAAATCTTTGGCTAATCCAATATTTTAGCAAGCAATAAGGCAACACTGGCAAATAATGCCTCAGAGCAACGCTTGCTCGAACCCCTCAGCGACGGATTTTTGATAGTTTCACGCTATTCCCACTATGCGGTGTTTACGTTATAAAGGACCCCATGTGAAATTTTTGTCCCCCTACGGTCTAGATCACACCATCCAGTGTTATACGGTATATACCCACACTATGTAATGCGAAATATGGTGTATGAGACACCATTAACGTAACTATAGTCTCTTAATCACCCTACTGTTTTTACTGACGGTGTCAAGGACACCATACACAAACCCATTATATATTGCGTATAAATAACAGCATGGTGTAGCTAACACCATATACAATTTATGGTGTATTCTACACAATACTATTACCAACAGTACACTCCTAAGTATACTGTTGTGGTACGTGAAAATATTATTCATCAATTTCATAGAATAGCTTGTGAAAATTTTTATGAATAGCTATTGTGATACTGTTCTGATGAATGGTGGGATCTGGCTAGAATAATACACACTATATATTTCTGTTGGCTGCGGCTTGTAACGACGTATTTTTACTTATTGGTTCTGGGTGGACAGGCTGACTGGCAGATCTACAAAAGTTCTGGCTGTAAGAATTATTTATTTTTTTAGTATATGCATTGCCTTCGATTTGCTTGAATGTACATTGAACAAGTGTTTGGCACAAGCGTTACATTTTTGGAGGTAGTATTGGGGACCAAACAAAATATATTTATACAGCAACCCAGCTGCACAGTGAACTTCCTTACTTAAATTAACATACTTACAGGACTCAAATTACGAAGAACTGGTACACACTACACACTAGCAAACCAGCTGCACTGGCAACTTCCGCAAACAAAAACGACTGCTGTAACCCAACCGCACTGACAACATCCCTAAAATAAAACGACATATTTAGAGCTCTACACCTAAGACTTAGATAGGCTTTATAACTACACGGTTACTCCGAAAAACACTGCACTACTACTAACTACTACTTAGCTACTACAGTTAGTACTTACTTGGGGTACTTATGCATGAGTAAACTTAAGCTGCGCCCCTTACCATCCTCTTTTGACAAAAGCGATTGCCATTCAGTTGTACACTGAACACAAATTTCATTTTTGCGTTAAAGAACAGAAATTAGTCCGTTTCATATTCCACACATTATAATTTGGAAATGTTCGCGAACACACTGGTGTTAAAGTACAGGGACCGAATTGCATTCGCTAATGGCGTTATGGAACAGAAAAATGTCGAAATTGGATACGGCTGTTGAATTTCGAGTTTTGTTCGCTAACAACGTTTTGTACATGGTGTCAAAAGAGGATGGTTGGGGGCGCATCTTAAGTTTACTCTTGCATTATACGAACTTAGCGCGCTACTCACTGACACTTTAAGTGGCTTTTCTTGCTCACACCTTGTCGCTTTCGTCGGAAGCTTTCTCGACGCCTCCGGGAGCCATCGAACGGAACTCGTTCACACAACACGCCTTCGAGCGGACCTCGCTTTGTTTGCATTCCTTCGAACGGTACTCGTTCTAAATCCGTCGAACGGAACTCGATGCTTTGCCTTCGAACAGATCTTGTTCATTTCACAGTGCCCCGGTACCGAGCACCAAGGTTAGCACTAAACACTAAGTGTCAACTTTACTGGCAACAAAGCTCATAACATTGTGCGCTAGAGTAAAACATATAACCTGCTAAAGCACATTCTAATGGCTCAACCAGGTACTGCGACTACGCCTAAGGATAGGACTGAAAGTATGTTAAGGGCTCTAGAAAAGCAGAATAATGACATATCACAGTTACTCAAAACTCAAACAAAAACTAATGAGATTGTCGCTACATTACAAGAACAAGTCATAGACATAGATAATATCACTTCACCACCCTCGTATCAGGCTGACTTATCCTTTTACTATGGCAAACTAGGAGAAGATTTTAAGCAGTGGTATGAACTTTTTGAGCTTATCGCGAATGCAAATAACTGGAATGAAGCTCGCAAACTTAAAGTACTACCTTCTTACGAGGCACTGCACTTGAGTACTATAGGGGTCTGCCCGAACCAACTAAGCGGAGCTATGCGTCACTTATAAGAGAACTATGTAATGCACTACAGGCACCTGAGGGTGAAAAGTTCAAGCGTAACGGACTTATGCGAAGAAAACAGCTAACTAGCGAAACTGTCACAGACTTCGGTCAAGCTATTAAGGTTCTTGCACGCGGAGCATGGCCTGAATTAGATGTTAATACCAGAGACTCCTTCGCCTGTGACTTTTTCATTGAGGAACTTAGACTACCACGGCTTAAAAAGTTTGTACTCTCCAAAGAGCCTAAATCACTTGAAGGAGCCATTAAGTTAGCTGAGAAAAACGAGGCTCAAACCCAACTGCTAACTAATTCTGAAACTTATGAAGGCGCTAAAGGTTCTGATTCCCCAGTAGAGCTTGACGACATCAAGCTAGCCTTACTTAAACTGGCCGATAGTCAGGCCACTGTACTATCGCACCTCAATGAAAATTAAACTAAACAAGTTAAGTTCGACTCTCAAAAAGATTTATTTGGGGCTGTGAATATGCAAACCAATCGAACTAACGTTGAGACTCCTAACTATGGCTTAGAAATCGAACGACTTCACAGACAGCTAGACGGTTTTTTCCGATCTCAGAACCGTGGTGGTAATAACTACAGAAGACCTTCCCGAGTTACAGATTATCGCCTCATGAATTTTGGGAATAGGTCTCCGGCAACTGGAAACGTTCGGTGTCATTTTTGTCGTAGGAATCATCATAGTTACACTTGTTCTCATAAACCCGATCGTAACTATGGGGGATATAGCGACTCCCGAAACTATGGAAGACCGCGGTAGGCAAGATTACGATAACGCAAACATGCGACACTATAGAGGAGCTAGCATGCGGGATTATCAGCGCAGATCTACGACACCGTCGAGAACACCTTCTAGTGAGCGTTAGCATTCTTCTTCTGGGCAGCGTGATATGTTAATGCTATTCAAACCACTGAAAAACTAAAAACTGAAAATAATGCACTTAAAGATCAGCTCGAAAGGCTTAAGGAAACAAAATTCCCATAATTTGTAGGATCGCTAACACCTTTAAATCATCTTAAACAATGTGCAACCGCAACAAATGAAACACTAAGACTTGGTAAAATAGCAGTGTTACTACTAATACTACATTATGTGCTAATCTTAATTACTCCTGACTTAATAACTATCAGGATGGACATTCCGCAGACGTTTGAATATCAAATTTGCGACAACACAAAAAACGGGCACGCCATCGCTTCACCGAAAACAGTACATTGTGTGCCTCCTACATCAGAGACCGTAGAACGACACTAAAACCAACAATAAACACACATTCAGGTGCTTTTCCCACGACTTCTCACCAAAAATTTCGAAAACATCATTTTTTATGCCAAGTATGAACCAGAAGTGTAAAAAATATTTGCCCAACAATATTTTTAACACTTGCAATGAGTTTATCTGCCCAGAAAACCCCATATAAGACACTAAAAGCAACAAAAAACACACATTTAGGTGCATTTCGACGCTTTTCACCAAGTATGAAAGTTGGCGCCAACTATAAGCTCATAGACTCCAGCTGGGGAAGTAGTTGAAAAACTTGTTATATATCATTGGAAAGCCCTGGTAAAGCTACATGGAATAGGCCTATTAATTTGCGGATTAGTTTGTACTTGTTGAGAAAAGTTGCAAAAACTGGATGGGGTGCCCGAAAAATGGGCCAAAATAACGTAATTTTGCCCCATAACTTTTCTCACGGCAAAAAATTCCAAAATCGGGCTCCGTCACTACACCTAAATCGAACATTGCCGTTCGAATGAGCTATAGTGCATTAAAATCGGCCCAACCGTTATCGAGATTCAGGTATGACGCACAGACACGCACACACACAGAGAGACAGGACCTCTTCAACCCCCCTCCAGAGCCAAAATTGAAAATTCTCGTTCCACTCGCTCGCTTACTCGAATTCAATTACACCTTAGATTATGTTTATAAGTGTAATAAGTTGTTTATTTTCGGTTGCGAGGAGGTCTGACGTGATATCGACTTCCTCTATTAGTTTCCAAAAGATGGGCCGTCTATGCGAGCTGTAACATCCTCAGAAACCGGAATATGTACGCAAGCAACATCGTTAGTATCAGAACTACCTGATGATGCAAAGTTTGAGCGCGGGACATAAGGGCCATAAAAGCGCTTCAAGTGCGTGATATTGACTCGGAAACTAGGTTTATCTGGGAAGTCACACGGTCGAATCAGAACCGTAGTTGGGTTTACATCCCCCCCTCCCCCCCCCCCCCTCCACCCCCCCCCCTTCCTCCCTCTAACATATCCTCTCCAGCCCCAAACCCTCCCCACACCCAAAACCCAACCACACGACTCACAACACACGAACGCACGCCGCAGAGCAAGGAACGAGCAACACCCCAGATAGCTCAGTGGTTTGCGTACCAAGTAGGGTCCTCTCCATGGGGGGTGAGTTGCAACTGCCGCCCAATTTTGAAAAAAAAAAAAAACCTAGTTAACCCTCTCATGCCCACTAGGCCCAAATGGACCCAACGCACATTGCGACTCGTGTTTACTGAGTATGTCGTATGTCGTACGTTTGAACGTGCGTTGTTATTCGCTCACATTGTGAGGTTCCTTAAGGAACCGAGCAACAGCTCTCAGATAGCTCAGTGGTTTGCGTACACAAGTTTCATCCGTGCGTTTCGGGTTCGATCCCTGGCGCGGGCTTGAGTTTGTAAAACATTGCACGATACACAAATTAATTCGGGCATGAAAGGGTTAAGCCTTTAGTTCTTTTTAGTCTGAAAAGTAGAACTCGATCTCCAACAGCAAACGTGTGGTCTTTAGTATTGCGATCGTAGTATGATTTTTGCTTTGTTTGTGACTTGATAATCGACTTTAGTGCAATTTTCCAAGCAAATGATAATTTTTTAGTTACCTCACTCGCATAGCTCTGCGCATTATCAGTGATTTTAGAATTGGGAAATAGTGCAAAGTCAGACGGTAAGTAAGGATCTCGCCCGAATAGCAAGTAAAAGGGGCCTTCGTTAGTAGATTCCTGGACGCTAGTCTTGTATGCAAAAAGTACACATGGGAGGTATTCATCCCAGTCATTTTGCTGTGCATTAGTGTACATAGATAGCATGTTTGACATCGTGTGATTAAATTTTTCCACTAGCCCATCACACTTTGGATTGAAAGATGTTCTGTTGACTTTGCGTGTGTTCAGTAGAATGCAAATTTGTTTAACAACGTCACTGAGAAAGTTAGTTCCACTATCACTTAACAGTTGTTTAGGTGACCCGTGAACACAAATGAAGTTCTATAAGTTTAGAGATAGTCTCAGCAGTTATATCAGAAGTTGCATATGCTTCAACCCATTTAGTCAAGTATTCGCTGACAACCACTATGTATTTCTTTCCGTGCTTTGTCCTTGGAAGTGGACTAAAGCAATCTATTGCAATTCTGTCAAACGGTTTTGTTACCTCAAGATGTTGTAATGGTACTTTACTTGACGTTGCTTTGCCCTTTTAATTTGACAAGAGAGGCATCGTTTTACGTAGTCGGAGACCTCACTATTTATCTTAGGCCAATAGTAATGTGTTATAATTTTATTTAAAGTTTTACGTACATCTAAGTGTCCACCAAAGATGTCGTCATGATGAATTTGTATAATTTCTGGACGTAGTGCTGAAGACACCACGAGCAGAAGTTTTCCTCTATGCAATTTATATAATATTCCGTTGATGAGTTTATAGTTTTTAGTGATTTCGACAGAAGTGTGGTTTGATGAGCTTTCAATTAATGATTTAGTTTCTCGATCTTCAATTTGTAATTGCTTGACTTTATTTAAATCTAAATTTTCCTCTGCGGCAAGGTATAAGTTGTGGTTTATAGAATGATAGTTAAGTCGCATAGAATTCGCAGTTGTCCGAATTGCAGCCAAAGTGGCGCGCGAGATAATGCATCTGCAACGCAGTTTTGCTTACCAGGAATGTTGGTGTGCTGTACGATTGTACTGCTTTGACCTTTTTAGCGTCAACTTGAAGTCCATTTTTGCCTACAATATGACCTAGAAACGATACTTCGTGTTTAATAAAATCGCATTTGGCAATTTTCAATTTTAAATTGTGCATTCGTAGTCTAGTAAGTACTTCCTGTATATGTTTAAGGTGATCCGAAAGCGTCTCCGAAAAGATCAGTATGTCGTCAATGTAACATACACAAAATTTTCTAGTGAAGCCTCGAAGGACTTTTTCTATAAGCCTCCATAAATTGCAGGTGCATTGCATTGTCCAAACGGCATGACTTTCCATTCGTATAGACCAGAGTATGTGACAAATGCTGTCTTTTCTCTGTCCTCATCTTTCATAGCTACTTGCCAGTAACCACCCATTAGAAGTTAGCCTTTCCTAAGACTTCAAATAAGTCGCTACAATTAGGTAGTGGATAGGTGTCTTTTTTCGTGATGTTAGCCTTTCCTAAGACATCAAATAAGTCGTTACAATTAGGTAGTGGATAGGTGTCTTTTTTCGTGATCTTATTTAACGCTCTGAAGTCAATGTATAATCTCGTAGTTCCGTCCTTTTTTGGAACAAGAACTACTGGACTTGACCAAGGAGAGCATATACAATAACTCCAGATTTTTTCCATTTTAGCTACATGTTCATCTATTATTTGTTTTTCAGCTTCAGAGACTCGATATGGCCTAGATTTTACTGGAATTTGCCCTCATTATTGATCCCATGTTTGACGGTATCAGTTTTTCTTAAGTTATGATTAGATTATGCAAAAACATCTTGAAAATCTGTTAGTAAATTCACAAGTTTTTGTTTCTGAGACTCGTTCAATTGTCTGCAACAAGACACTGTACTTTCCATTTGTGTTTTAAAATCTGGAATATCAGTAGTTCTATGCTCTCTAATTTTTTGATTGCCATTGATAGTAGCAACAAAGTCATAATTAAAAGAAAGATGTTCATTAGTCTCAAGTTCATGTGCATCTGCAAAATGAGTGTTTTTATAAAGTACAGTTCTATAAGGTTCCTTAAAACCTCATTCGATAATTCAACCTCCATTCCTTAACCTCATTCCCTCAACCTCCATTCCTTAAAACATCATCAACGTAGCCTTCCTTAGCAGTAGTTAGAATTGAACGCGTTTCAAATGATCGTTTAGCCAACTTTCCGAATTGGGGTTGTAAGATAACTGTTTTAGTCTGTATTAAATTTATACGTCATCGTGGTAAGTACTCTTCAGATTGTGGAGGTATAACTACTGTTTCCGTAGTTGTTACAGTATACGGGCTAACCGTTTTTCCGATATTCACTTTAGCAGCTGGTAGTTGTAGTTCATAATTTTGAAAATTCAAAGTGACTTTTCCTAGTCGTCTTTGAAAGGCAACACCAAGTATACAATCATACGGACAACAAGAATCTTCTGCTACGGTGAACACATCTACAAACGTCTTAGTACATATTTTTATGTGTATCAGAATTGTGCCGTGAAATTTTAATTCCTCTCCTGTAAGTGATTTTGCTGGAACGGCCGGTAATGTAGTCTTTGGTCTTTTTAGTTTAGCAAAAGTACTGTGTGATATTATAGTATGACTAGAACCAGTGTCTCAAAGTGCCCAAGTGTCCATTCCAAATAAGGATACAGGAATTACGAAAGTACTTGTATCAAGACCACCGATTGGCTTTGGCGGCCAGGTATTCATTTCTATTTGTTCATCAATAGTAAAATTTTCTGTATTTTGGTTTGGCTCTTGACTCAGTTTTAGTTAAGAAGTTTCCTCCATATCTATTTCATGAGTAGTTTGTCGAAAAGTGTTTTGTCTTTTGCTGCGGTTGTTGTAACGTCAAAGTCCATGAGACATAATGTGACAAATTTTGTATTTGTAGAACACATATGTTAATGCCAGTGCAGCGGCTATACAAGCCACAATGATAACAATGTGAACGACAACTTGTACCGGTCCCGTTAATAAACCTTTAACTACATCTTTCATTCCAGAAGATACTCCTCCAATGACCTGACCGACAGCAGATCCATATCCATCTAGTATATTTCCTACTCCTTATCCTGCACCTCGAAGAACGTTGTAAACTATATCACGATCACAAGATAAAGCGGCGGTATAATTAATTAAACGATCTATTCTCGCTATTGCTATGCGAGATCGTTTATCCGCTGTGTCTGCCTGATATAATAATTTGGAGTACGAAGGCTTATGAACTGATATTAGTTCGGGGGTATTAAAAGTAAACGGTTGCCATTTGTGTGTGCAAATCAAGTTTAATGCTGTTTCTGTTACATGTATTCGGTGACTTAAGTTATTACCAGTGATCCATGTTTTATCAACTTTGTGTAGGCTTTGTGATAGTTGCGCATATGTTACTCACTCTGACATTGACACCAAGTCTCTTGTTCCTTTTTAACAAGAACCAAATTTGGTTGTTAAACTCAACTGGAATATATTCGTAACATGTGTTATAAATTTTGTGGTTCCAGTAGATTCTAGTTACATTTACAGAAATCAGTCAAAAATAAGTATGGCCTCTCCAGAAATATGTGCAAAGAGATCGTCACGTTGCAAGAATGTTCTAAGTGCTATAGTCGGGTCAATTTTTAGAAGTGTTGAACGACGTGCAGAAATCGCTGCCTGTTTGAGCACAGTTCACGCCACACTAACGCAAATCTTTTAGTTTCTATTTGCATTAATTTAGTTTCTAGATAGTTGAGTTTAAAATTTATTCGATCGATATTTTTGTTAGAGAATGGAGTAGGTTTTATAATTGTATTTTGTTTTTGGGACAAGAATTGTGGAAGATTTGTACTAACAAAGCTGACTGCAACACCTTCTTCTGTGATATAGATTTTGTTAGATGTCTTACAGCCTGTGTCATTGAGTAAGACTTTTGTCAAAGTAAAGGCTCCCTGAACATCATCTATTATTAAATGTTTTCCAGCTATTTCAACTGTGTGTGAAGATTTATATTGGTATTTACAAAAGTTACGGTTAAGTACTGTGTTCCACACATATGTTGCTTCATCGGTTACACAAAATGATTTGGTAGCGTTGCAACTCGCAATGTCTCCTAAGTCTGTAGATAGTAGCGTTCCATCAAATGTAGCAACAGTTCCATGTTGTATTATTAAGTTATATGAAGTGTTACACAAATCATAGCAACACCATTTGTATTTTACCTGAAGTGGCTGTTTAGTTGACTACGTTGTTGGTGTTGTCTGACTCAAAATATTGCCTTTAAAGTGATGTAGAATATTTGCTTGATAGCATTCTTCATATGGGATGGAGCTCAGTAGTTTTTGATCCATTACAATACCTTTAGATGCAAAAATTCCTGTGTTAGTGCAAATTGTATGAGTGACAAGAATACATTTATAAGCGGGTATTTTTATTCGATCTGTTCTTGGTACAAAAAGTTTTATTTCGTGTCGTTCTACGTTCTCTGATGTAGGAGGCACACAGTGTGCTGTTTTCGGTAAAGCGATGACGTGCCCGTTTTTGTGTTGTCACAAATTTGATATTCGACCATCCGTGCGTTTGCCCAACCTGATAGTTATTAAGTCAGAAGTAATTAAGATTAGTAGATAATATAGTGTTATTAGTAATGCTGCTATTTTCCACCCCCCCCCCCACCCCCCCCCCCACAAACCCACCACACATCAAGTTTTAGTGTTTGATTAGTTGCAATTGCACATTGTTTAAGAAGATTTAAAAGTGTTAGTGGCTCTACAAATTATAGGAATTTAGTTTGCTGAAGCCTTTCGAGCTAATCTTTAAGTGCATTATTTTTAGTTTTTCAGTAGTTTGAATAGCATTTACATATCTTCGCTGCCCAGAAGAAGAACGCTCGCGCTCCCTAGAAGGTGTTCTCGACGGTGTAGTAGACCTGCGCTGATAATCTCGCATGCTAGCTCCTCTATAGTCTCGCCTACCTGTGTCCCGATAGTCTCGCATGTTTGCGTTATCGTAATCTTGCCTACCGCGGTCTCCATAGTTTCGGGAGTCGCTATATCCCCCATAGTTACGATCGGGTTTATGAGGACAAGTGTAACTATGATGATTCCTGCGACAAAAATCACACCGAACGTTTCCAGTTGCCGGAGACCTATTCCTAAAATTCATGCGGCTATAATCTGTAACTCGGGATGGTCTCCTATAGTTATTGCCACCACGGATTTGAGATCGAAAAGACCGTCTAGCCGTCGGTGAAGTCGTTCGATTTCTAAGCCATAGTTAGGAGCCTCAACATTAGTTCGATTGGTTTGGAAATTCACATCCCCAATTAAATCTGTTTGAGAGTCGAACTTCACTTGCCAATTGCTTAATTTTATTATCATTGAGGCGCCATAGTAACCTGACTGTCGGCCAGTTTAAGTAAGACTTGTTTGATGTCGTGAAGCTCTAATGTGGAATCACAGCCCTTAGCGCCTTCATAAGTTTCAGAATT
>JASANE010013938.1:0-12651 GCA_030248225.1 Trileptium ribeirensis
TTATGGTACTGAGTTCAGTTACGTATTGCTCTAAGTATATTTATGTTACAAGCATAATTACACTAGATTTGTGTTCAAGATAGGGAAGTGCTACATATTAAGCATAAGAACTTTCTGGGCACAACTGCCTAGAAGCAGTGGAATGATAAAGAAGGTGAATGATGAAAAACTTACTTCAAAAACTGAGACACTGAAGGGATGCTGAACGTTAGACTGGCCTTTAATGATTATTCTTCGATCGTTTCCGAGATAGTCTGATGTACTCAGCTGCTGTAGTTTTGCATCTGACCAGTACACACGTTTTGCATGAACGTCCAAAGCTGAAATAAGTATATTTCAGACAGGTATAAATACGTATCTTAATCCAATGTATAAATATGTAATCATATCTTTTCAATGATACTTAATAAGATCTTTCAAAACAACTAAACGAATAGCTACTAACTATTTTACACGTTTGTCAAAATTCAGGGAATTTATTTTAAGTTTTCGAGACGAAAGCTCGTGATAAGCTATTATTGCAACTTTAAAACCATAATTTAAAGGCATCCGTATGCGTGAGCAATGTGAAATAAGCTAGCTGAATTTGCGTCTGCGTCTGCAGACGAAACTGTTAAGTCCGACCGTCTTACCTCGGATAATGGCGATGTAATGTATTTCTTGTTATTTATGACGTCCTGTGCGTGCCGCAAATTTGTCATTGACTATTTCAAATTAGTGAAAGCATAATGTTGTTGAGTGATGGTTGCATTTCCGTTGGCTGAACGTAAAAACTACTGTATTCATAAAATTTCGATATAATTTCTATAGGCGCGTTGCTATTGCAAAGCGACTGTGCAGCGACCGATGCGAGCAATAACGTATTTGTGCGCACTTATAAATTTTACAGTGTTCGTCCGCCTGTCAAGAGACAGTTTTTTCTTAACATTAATAGAATGAAGAAATTTTCATAGTCTTGTATATTATTGTTTATAATCTGGCTCTTAACTCTATATGCGTTACATCCTTGCAATCCACCATGGAGTATTGTAGAATACCTTTAAAATTATCGTTTTTACGGCCGGGGAAAAATATCTTTTTAGTTATATCTCAAAAACAGGCTTCTTATCAAAAAATACTGCATATCACATCAGGCAATGCAAAGAAGCGTCTGGATGACATCTGCGACTTTGTTGAACAACACTTTTTGCCAGGCTCGCGAATAAGAAGATATAGATACAAAAGAACATATTTTAATCATTTATATATCACATTTTTAAGGTAATCACTAATAAGTGCAATATGGTCACTAAAGATTTTCGATGCTGCTGAAAACGATGAGTTGGTGTACGATTTCGTGGTTTCCAATCTAATACTGTATTCAGCAGCATCTCCGATTATAAAGGTTATCAAGGGAGCTAAAAAGAAGGAAGTGATATATTTGAGTGTATCTATCATCGATGTACCTTTTTGGAATGACACTGTATGCTCTGGTAACTCTTCAAATTTCTTCTTAAAACCAGGCATAATTTCGTGATATTCAGTCTAATGATATAATTAGTTGAGTCTGTGATATAAAAGTTACTGAAGGTGCTGAAAACGATTAGATGATTCATTTGAATGTACCTGTGACGGATGTATCCGTTTTGGAAAGACACTGTATCCCCGGGGGCGTCCCTTTGAACAGTGCATGACTTCATGGTACCCAGACTAATGATCCATTTTATTGCATATGCGATTAGAAAGACTTTCGAGGTTGTTAAAAACGATGGAGTGATTCATTTGAACGTACCGTTGACTACAAATGCCATTCACTAGCAATTATACCGCTCAATCCGCCATCGTGGCTCCACCCATATTCTAGATTTAGGGTAAAATGATGTGGTTCTGCACTTCATCGGGTCCCCATATTTTCGTACGAAAAACACCCTAAGTTCAACTAAATCCATGATTTATTAATATTCCTAAACTCAGGTTTTCTTTATACTAAATATTTAAATATTTTTAACACTAATTATTACTATTTATAATACTAAAACACTGTCTAATATCTTGAATATATGTAGCATATAGAACAAAATTTTGTTCCCACATGGAAATTCTCCGCTATCATAACTGTCCCGCTTTTCGAAATGTTAGAGATCAGGGTTTTTCCAAAATTCCATATGGATTTTTTCGGTGAGTTTTTTTCAAAAAAATTGAACTTTTGGAACTTTTGCTGTTCTTTTCGGATTGGAAAAATGGTACTTCCACAAAGAGGTAAGGGACCCGTGTTAGTGCAACTTGGTCTATTCTAAAGCACTGCATCCATTTTATCAGTTCAACGTTTTGTCACAATCCTTGTTTACACCTATGTTTTAAACCGACAAATCGAGTTTTCGGGGGGAAGGGGATGGGGTGGGGTGGGAGAGAGACAAAATTGTCAAGTGTTCACCATTATTTCTCCATGCAGTAGAAATTTGCACGACACATGCTAATATTCTCAGAAGCAGCCTTTAGGCTATACTAGGCCCCACTTGACAAATATCATCGAACTTTCCATTTTCGTGAAATTTTGATTCTTTTCGGTGGGGAAGCGGGTGGTTAGAACAATGCGTTTTTACCCAGGGAACCTATTTTCTCACACCAGAGCCATCCCATCTCAGTTCCCCCTAAACTTAGCGAGGTTAGACGACGGTAATAATGACCCAGTGACGGTAAAGTCCCAAAAGTAATGTCTAGGACCAATTTTATAAATATATTGATAAATGAAAATGTATACCGAGCGAAGCGAAGTTGCGACCTACAGATTTTTGCTAATATTTAAGGTTTCTAGGAAGCAAAAAATGGACATAGCTTGTAAACTTTGATTGTCTAACGCCTGAGTGTTTTAAAGAAATTAAAAAATTTGGGCTTTCGACCTGTAAAAAAGCTGGAACATTTTTCCAATGCAGTGCCAAATTTTCAGTGTTCCACACCAATATCTTTCAGTTAGATGTGTGTTGATAAGGATTGGTTCTCAATAAGGAAATTCCATTCCAACCTTCAGATCTCCTATTCGAGACGTCTAGCAGATTTCATCTCGGTTACAGTTCGTTACGCAGAGTTCGTGCGTGTTACAACCCAACAAGAACGACATTTGCTGTGAAAGACATTACCGATTCCGTTTGGCCACACAATGTGCTTCGTGATAATCGGTCTTCTGTAAGAACCGTCCATTCCAGCTATCTCAATCTGCGCTTTCCAACCCCAATCAGTCCAGAACATTACCCTGTAACATGAAGTAGCCACTAAATTTGTGTTAAAATATAAAATTTTTAGCGAGCCTGTGCTTTATAATAATCGATTTTGTATAAGAACCATCCATTCCTGCTATCTCAATCTGCGATTTCCAACTCCAATCGGTCCAGAACATTACCCTGTTACATGAATTAGCCACTAAATTTGTGTTAAAATATAAAATTTTTTAGCGAGCCTGTGCTTCATGATAATAGATTTTGTATGAGAGCCATCCATTCCAGCTATCTCAACATTTTCAACCAAGGTGGAAGCAGAAAATCACCCTGCAAAATGGAGGTGTATCTAATTTTTTTATTAAAATACAAACTCCTTAAAGTATTATCAATAGCGAAAAACAAAAAATAATTAAAAAAAACTAGCTCATACTGTAATTTTTAAAGCGTATGCAATGCTTAAGAGGAATAAGCACTTTCAAATCTTGCATTCCTGAAAAGATGAGTTACAGTAAAAAACACAATTGTTCGCAACAACTGGATCAGTCAGATCTGGAATAGACCGCATGTCTTTTACTGGCTACAACATGAAAGCAACCACGTGTATCGCGCACATATTGACCATTTTGACACGGGATACAATGGTTTTTCACCAAAGACTACACAAAGTCCGTCCATAAACAACGATGACACTGTAATCTACGGTGTTTATTATAATTTTTTTTTGTGATCTAGAACAGTTGTAGCAACGCACTCACTGAAAAGAAGCAGTAATGTTAAAACACCAATTTGCTTAATATAAAAGCTGATAACACTTGGAAACGATACCCATAGCAAATAAAGCTATGTAAAATAATGCAAATTTCGCTAGTTTCAAAATATATACTATACACAAACCCTTGCTCAGGATCAACAGCAATCGCTCTAGGTTCCTCCAGGTCACTTGTGAACAGTGTTTTCCGATATTTGCCATCCAAATCGATAACAGAAATAGTATCGTGCCCAGTATCCGTCCAGTAGAGTAGCTGATGAATCCAATCGACGGCAAGTCCGTCAGCAATTTCAACGCCTGACGATAGAAGCACTTTTTCGCAACTTTTGTTACCCTTGTGCTCATCAATTTGGCACCTAGAACACATTCATATATTTTGCACAGTAATTTTACATAATATATTAAATACTGGTAGTATGTGTAATTTCTCTATCCGAAACAGTTTACCAGATAAGTTCACTAAGCAAGAACTGGAATAGTTTAATCGGCAGGACCAATTATGTCAATGATCATAGTATGGTGGCAAACATGAACCTTAAAATATCCAAAAGGAGCGATTCACGCGGGATATATTAGACTAAAATATTGCTTTACCATAAAATATTGAGCAGGGGAGTACTTCAACAGATCTTGACTGATTCCTGATGTAAATATTACTTATAGGCCGGATTAAGACATATGTCAATGTTATTATGATAAGCACTGCTACTGCACTCAATGTAATCACTTTCGATGTATTGCCATGAAACGTATTAGGCAAACATAGCAGTACAGTTACTGGATGAGGAGAGAATGATTTCCTTCATTTTTCAAAAATAATTTGGAAAATAACAGTTATGTAATGTTGAGGAAATATCATTATCGCTCAATGCCAACCAATATTTTCCAACATTTACTGTTATATACTTTGAATCTTACATTATAACAATTTTATTGTTATCTCACATATAACATAAAAATTTTATCTACAGTTAAAAACATGCTTTGAGTGGCTGATGCAATAGCATTTATATGATGTCGCTCGTTTATGCGTAGAAAAGCCGAAAGATCGTAAAGTATTTTTCGGAAACTTGATAAAATAAACGTTACAACAAGAAAGAGAACCCTCTAAATACTACATTTCATAAATCTGTGTAAGTACGAATAATTTCGTTGATTTACATGAGATAATGCCATTCGCTGAAAATTTTGCTGGGAGCTCTGAACAGGGTCTCCTTTAGCCAATAACGGGTGGCGCCGGATTTTTCTAGTGGTCATGAATGCACCCTCCAGTTGAAAGGGGCGGTTTCCTCTTGTATCAAACTCTAGAAATTTCACATATTTAATGTTTCGCAAAAACGTTAAAATGCTAAAAAATACGGCGCAAACATACCTCTATTACGGTTATGTGCAACATTCCAACCAATTTTTACTGTAATTAATCAAATTCTATGAATTTAAAAAGTAATTTTTGAAAACATTTTGTCAACTTTTTGTGACATCTGGGGTGTTACCGGGCAGAAGCCTTTCGTTTGTGCTAAAACAATACGATACAAAGATTTATTCTCATCACCATCACTCACAATCGCCAAATGCTATTATGTTAAATTTCTCATTATAAGTATGCCCATCTACAATCTCTCTGGGGAAAATCGCAATTATAACTTACATATGAATTTTCTTTTTGATTTCGTCGGACCAAACAATTAAATTAGACCGATAGAAGTAATCCATCGCCGCTACCGACTCCAAGTTTGTAAATAAGTCTACTGGCGCGTAACTCTTTGTAATTAAATCCAACTGTCGTATTGCTTTTCTACCCGAAACCAATAACTTGGGATGTTCTCCTGCAAACGAATATATTAGATACTACATATCTAATATCTAATTGATATCAGAAGCTAATTCAAGATCTACAACTTTGCTAACTAGACTTTTTTGTGGGACCACTCTTTGGGCCGTTGCGGGCCCGATTATGGTTCATCGACCCTTCGCCAGAAATAGCGATTTTTAAGATTTCACGGGGTTATTGCTTATTTTTGCCTTGCAATGAATACCCATTAGGTTGTCAAGCACGCTGTATAAGATGGGTTTGGTATGTAGAGCCAACATGATTATTATATCTTTTCAATGGGTTTCAAGGGTTTTACGGTCGATGAATATTATTTTTAAAATGTGCGTTTTGATTTGTCTGATTATGCATTGCGAGCAGGGCATGAGGAATGGTCTATATATAGGTATTTATGAGGGATGAAATATTAAATTTGTTTAGCTGAGTCCAGCGTGCATATTCCAAGCCCTTTCGTGAGATTTAAATGGGTTTAGGATCAATAAACTCGATTTCCAGAATATAATCTGTCTCCTGTTATTTAGCGGCGTATTGCGTACAGCTCATAATAAATTGTCTATATAGGTTTTTCAGTATGATGAATACAATGATTTGGTTATCTAGAGTCCAGCGTGAATATTTCATGCTTTTTCATGAGGTTTCAATTGGTTTAGGATCAATGAACCCGATCTTCAGAATATAAGCTGTCTTCAATTGTTTGGTTATATACATATTACGTACATGTTATCAAGTACTATGTATATACGTTTTTTCTGCAGGCTGAATACGATGGTTTGATTATCCACAGACCAGCACAAATACTTGATGCGTTGTCAGTTGTTTTCGATGGGCTTAGGGTCTATGAGGTTTTAGGACTTTCAATGAATTCAGGGTTCCAGACGTTTTAGGGTGATATATACATGAAAAACAGCCTGTTACAGGCGATTAAACATGATAACGGTCTTCAGCAGTTTGGTACATGACATCAAAAATAGGTCATGTAGAGGTTTTTCGTCACGCGGAATGCACGATTTGGTTAGCTAAAGTCCACCGTGCATATTCCATGCCTTTCAGTGGGTTTAGAATCGATGAACCAGATTTCCGAAATATGGTCTGTCTGCCTTCGTTGTTTTAGTTACGTATGGCTTACAGGTCATACAGAATTGTGTATATAGCTTTACGTAGGCTGAATACGATGGTTTGATTTTCTAGACACGAGCACTAATATTTGATGCGTTTTCTGTTGTTTTCGATGGGTTTATTGGTCGAGGTTTTAGGATTTTCAATGGGTTTAGGGTTCGAGATGTTTCAGGGTGGTATATATATCAAACACAGCCTATTACTGGTTATTAAGAAAAATGACAACTGAAAAATCCGTTTCACCATCGCATGCGAGTTACGAGTACTAATTTATTCATATTTGTTCTGATTTTTGTTCAAATTTTGAGGTATTTCAGCACCAACCATAAATTCAATATAATATTTGTAACATATTTCAAGGAATATTCAATTGTAGCACCGCTTTTACGGTTCAAAACGTCGAGCCAACTTTCATCTCACCTTCCTGATGAGTAGACAATACCTGTACCGGGGCTTCAGGTTCGTCAGTCGGAGGCGACCAAACTTATGAGAACGGTATGAACTGGAGGCACTTTCCCACGAACAGACGGGAAGACCAATAGTATGGGGTCCCTTCCCCAACCAGGGAAAAGCTAAAGATCAACAACAAATGAAATACTATTTACGTGCGCATTTTGAAATATGTTCTATACATGCGTATTTAGTCGACAGATAATTGTACAACTACGTCTGAATAGAGTAACTAAACTTTTTGAAGGCGCCAGGCTGTTTTACTGAATGAAAATGCTGAAGACCAGCTTATTTCATAGCTTTCAAATACCGCATACTTCAGACCTTAGGGTATTTCACCAACACATCCTATGTAGTTTTACAACCATCTAGAAAAATTACCATTATGAATGACACATAGCACAATGTAAATATGAATCAACCGTTTTGCAAGTTGACCTGAGGTACCGCCAATCTTACAACAATGTTTTGTACAGTGTGCCGTCCAAGAATAAATTAGGCTTATGGTAATGTTTGTGATACTTTACGCTTTCAAGTTGTCCCGTTGAGCCACCCCAGCTCAACTTGTTGGAAGCCATCTGTGGCGCCTCCCATTATGCATCAGGTACTCTTCAACCAATTCAGAAAAGCAGTGCTTCTGTCACTAAAGCCTTATTTCAAACCATTTAAATATGCACAAATGAGACTACTTTGAAAGGTAGTCAAAATGTGCTTCCAGTTTTCAAACAAACCTATAGCGCGACATGTGAAGCCATTAGCCTGCAATATAAAACCGCTGTAACATTTGCAATGATACGATCCGACGGTGTTATGGCAAATTTGAGAACAGGCGGGCGATTCACGATTCGCACATTCATCGAAATCTACAATCAAAAAGCATTATTTACAGCTTGTCGAAGATGGTATATAATGTGATAGCTTATTACATAGGTGATGTTAATGTTCTCTAAGAACACAGCGGAATAGAATCAGAAGCAAAATAAAATTTATGCAAATTATGCGGGTATTTTCGGGTATACCCACCTCAGCCGGAATATGGTCATTTTAGAAGCTAGTTGGTAAATTTTGGTAGGTACCAATCGAAATGCCCGCGTAAACAGAGAGGCGACGCTGATCTCCGTTTCCCAAACTTTTTGCCTCGTACAGTGTCAAGTAACGCCGTAACTGGAACCAGAAGTTGTATATTATATGTATTTATACAAATGTCTCATCTTATATAAATGCCTGCGTTAGTATTCAGGTATTCTGAAATGCAGGGTTTGTATTTCGCCTATTGTTGCGCAATTTTCACATTTTTTTCAATATAGGTTACGCATTTTTACGCATTTGAACCATAAGCCAATGGATGGCGGTACAGACAACGGACACCTCACGATTACATCAAAACGATCCGCACATAGCAGCGGCTAATTTTTGGCCGCTACATTCCACATGTTTTTGTTTCAGCATGCGTTCTAATATGTACCAGGTAAATACACACAACAATTAAGATTAGAGTATATTTCAGACAGATATAATACTAAATGAGTTTTACAAATTTTTGGTTTAGTTGTACTTGTGTTGGAAAAATTACGTATTTTCCATAGGGCGATACGTTTTTTCTTGTAAATTAAATTCTTATTGTTCTTAAATTACGATTTGAGCAAAATGAAAAAATCAAGCTGAAATCAGGAACAAATGTCAAAATTTGCACTGAGCTTAATCCACCGCCGTATTTCAGCTGTGTTATCTGGCTAGTCCAAACTTCGGAAATTATAGCCGGTGCCCCCCGGTTCAGCCGGGGGGGGGGGTGCCGGATTTTGTCGGGGGTCCAATTTGTTTTCCCGGATTATGTCGCGTATAGACGTTAATTCTTCTCAGCAGGGGGGCTTTGAGCCGGGGGTACCCGAATTTTGCCGGAAGGCAGCCGAAAATGCCGCCCCCCCACTTTGGACTAGCCAGGATATAACATATCACGTTGCAGTCAAAAAATCGTACATGCATCGCCAACTACCATGAAGCCAGCGACATACGTGTGATTTTCCCGAATCAATAAGCCCGGTTTCTGATTACCAGCGGTAATCTCAGTAACTCGCTGCACATACACTAACGATCCTGCTCTTAACATTCTCGTTCGCAACCAATCTACGGTACCATTTTGACGTTTAATCCGTTCATTCAACGTCCGCGGACAATACTGCAATATGTGAACTAGAGTTTCTCGAGCATTTCACTAACATCAGCGAAAGGTGATGGCACAGCACGCACACGTTTTGCATAGACGCAGTAGACCATAGGTTGCCACGAATCTTTAGGCACTCGACAAAAATTTCTGCCTTGTAATAAGTTTGTGCCATCATTAACCCAATCGTTGGCATCCGGTGTTTCGCCAATATTATTTAGCCCAAAACCATCGCGTGATGTATTCAGGCAAAACGCATGACGCATCGGCATATCATGTGGTAAAAATAAAAATCTGTTAAGGAAGTCATGGTTACTCCCGCCGTTTACCCGCACTTGGTCAGTTTCTTTAATTTGATATTCAGAGCACTGTTCAGAAATCACATTACGTCAGTAGCGACTGACGACTATGGCAACACTTTATTTTAAATACAGTCGAATTCACTTTGTAAGTAACAGTTCTAATTTTGTTGTTCAACGACGCACGAAGCGGAACTTGCAAGCAAACCCTGCTTAGCTCGCTGAAGTATTGCACGGGAAGGTCCCAGCACTAGTTCGACCTCAGATCTTTAGCCTCGCCCAGCCATGACACAGTCACATATCGCTTCCTGTCCCAGCTCGATCAGTCCCACCTTTAAAGCTTTCCCGAATTTGCTAATCTACTTTGTCGACTTCCCTAAGCAACATTATTTTATCAGCTAGAGGCTGTTCACCTTGAAGAGCTGCTGCGGACATGACCTTGGAAAAGAAAGTTTTACGTCGGCTTGTTCCTAGTTTCGTGGCACTAGCACTGTGAATTCGTTTTTGTCGTCGACTAGCTTAAAATTAAATTTTATAAGACAAAAAAACTGAAAATTTTTATTTTCTTGAAACTTTAAACAACATGCTGACATCTGGTTGTTCAGAATGTTTATGCGTGGCATTCTATAAAGATTATGTGCATACCAGAATTGGTGGTTCATTGTTGAGCGACTTGCGCTTGGTTCGTCGTTTAAAGAGGTGGTATTCTACACATCGTTAGGTTTTCTGTCATCCATCGCAGACAGCGCTCTGTTGCTGGATGCAACCGTTTGTTCTCGCGGCACGAAACCATGAAGCTCTTTGGTGAAATTAGTGAATGGCTCTTGTAGTCGGCTACCACTTAGCAAAAACTAGGACTTCTAGTTTGCTTAGCGGACGGTTGTAAAGCTGTCTCAGGTATTTTCCGGCGGAACAGATCGTTTGCTCAGCAGATGGTTACGACTGTACATTTCGACGTGTTCGGCTGTATAGCGGACTGGTGCGTTTCATATTACACATTTGTACGAGTCCATCGGTCCGAACACGTCCGAAGCTGCAGCCGTAACCGTCCGCTAAGCAAACGACCAGGTTAGCTGTGAAAACACCTGTCGACAGGATTACATCCATTAGCTAAGCAAACGGCGAAGTCCGAGGTTTACATGTGGCAACCGACTACAACAGCCGTCCGCTGATTTCACCAAATAATTTTATAATTTCGTGCCACTAGAACTAATTGTTGCAGTGGGCAACAGAGCACTATCTGTTGTGGATGAAACAATAATTACAATAATTAACAAATATGTAAAACATATGACTTTACTAAATGACGAACCAAGCGCTAGACACTTAACAATGAACCACCGATTCTGCGATGCTCATAATTTTTATAGAACGCTAACTATAAATATTTTCATAAACCAATTGTCAGCATGTTATTTCGAGATTCAAAAGCTTCAATTATTTAATCGTATAAAATAAATTTTTAAGCTATTCGACGGCAAAACAAACTCATATTGTTAGTGCCTCCAAGGCATGGAACACGCCAACGTAATACATTACTGCATGTGCATCCCTAAGCTAGATAATTAATACAAGAAATTATAAGCGAAAATATACAATAAAATTTGAAGAAACATATTAAATTAAATAAATAAAACGCAATATATGACCAACCAATGCATTTGGTCCCGTTAATAAGAATGTATCCCTGGTCGCAACTACAATAGGCGCCTTTGTACGAATCATGGCATTTGTCCTCACAGCCCCCATTCCCGACAGAACATTTTCCAGCTGAAACAACAAAATGTTCAAGAGGAAAATACTACTATATTAGTAACACATTACAATACTTTCGGACCCCAGTTTTAAAAGAACAACTGAATTTTAACATATCGCCATTGAGCCTCCTGCTTAAGTACAATGAAAATACATCACCGCACACAACGGCTATGCTTCGTAGAGCTTTTAGATAGCAAATGAAAATTGTGTAGCATAATAGGGAAAATATATTTAAAATAAATTCAAATATTACCACCGTTAGGCTATATTAACAACAGGACATAATTAAATTATTAGCAGACGGGTTTTAGACTACAGTTGGTGTCAATAGTTTCCACTTTATATACCTACTAATTATGAAGGTCATTTCGGATACATTTTACTTTAAATTTGTCTGTCGAAATACTAACACGGGCAAATCAACAAATCGAAAATTGTGATCTGTATATCCAGCTACTAATATGGCCGGATTTCTACAGGGGGAGGGGGCTGTTTCCTACTGGCTCACCAAAAAGCCTGACCCTTAATTTATGGTCCCAATTTGATTAAATCTCCCACAAACGTTATGTGCAAATTCAGCGTATTTTAGCATTTTTCTAACTCTCAATTATAAAATGTTACTATACTAACGCAGAACGGTATGCTAAGTCAAATGATGTATATAAATGCGTACATCCGGGCTCTCAGAATATGATGACGCATGTCGACGCCTATTCGGCTATGTTCTCTCACTATCAGACAACTCACCTCTAAAAACTCAACCCCTTTATAAATTTATTTTCGACCGTGAGATTGTTGATCGACAACAAGAAATACGTCACTAAATAAAACAAATAATTTTAACACCATATTACCAAAAAATGCAAAGTCGGTGGCGACTGACTGCTCAAAATTAGATTTTTATTCATTTTTATCGACTTATAAGGCCGTTTTTTAATGAACAAAGATTACTTTCAATCGCTGTTTGGATCCTTTACCACTTCCTCGGATTCGATACTGACGCCGAATTTGCGGTCGCTACTTGTAGCATATCAGCGGATTTCCAGCAAGTATTATTATATTTATATTATATA
>JASANE010013940.1:0-33503 GCA_030248225.1 Trileptium ribeirensis
CCTGTTACTGGAAGCTCCTATGATGTACGAGGACATCCTCACACGTGAAGTGACGGCATCTCGATCCTTCTAAAATGTTCTACGGATTTCGAAGACTAATGTCATGATTATTCTAGAAGATTCTTTGATTATATTTAAAGACGGTTGCTTACCACAACTGGAGTTACTGTTTAGTTACTGCTGAAGTACTGTTTCAATACTATTTAGTTTACTGTTTCTTATTGTCTCGATTCAACGTTACTTTTACTGTCTTGTTTACTAAGTTTTGTTCACTTCTGTTGGCTTTCAATAAACGTTTGTTTTCTACAACTCAAAGTGGATCTACGCCTCTGGGAATATACAACAGAAGTTTTCTGGCGCACTGAGAAGGATCTAGTCCAACACTACGATCGACTGCCACATAGTCAACGGATTGATCAAGATCGAAGTCATCGCATCATGACCGAATTCAAGGACCTGATGGTACTCATGCAGCAACAACAAGAAATGATGCTGAAGATGGCGCAACAACGGAAGGACGATCAGCCAAGATTCGAAAGTATACTTGGGGAGATCACGTCAGGTACGACTTTAACTTCTACTTCAACGGTCACCTCGGCGACTCCGAACTTCCCTCCTTTTGATTCAACGTCTGAACTTTGGACCGATTATTACGCTAGGTTCTGCGCCTTCCTAGGCGCTCATTCTGTTTCGGACAATACGAAAGCCCAAGTATTTCTTACGAACCAATCAGCCACTACGTACAAGCTATTGGTTAATATCGCGGCTCAAAATACCCCTCCTACTGATATCAACGAACTGACTTTTAACGAAATAGTCGCCTTCATGAAAGATCAGTTCGATCCAAAACGTTTCATAGTCCGGGAAAGATTCAAGTTCTGGAGCGATATGCAGCGCAAACCCGGCGAAACAATTCAGGAACTGGCGGCGCGGATTCGCCAAGACGCTGCAACGTGCGACTTTGCGTCTATTAGGGACCCCCAGGACAAGGCATTGCGCACTCGCTTCATTTGCTCTATCAACAACGAAGCCGTTCTCAAGATCAAAGACGACGAACTGGATTTCGCTCGCGCAATTGAAATCGCAATTGAAACGGAAGATGCCGCTAAAGTCGCCAAAGGAACCGTCTACGGCTCCAAGCCAAAGCCGGTAAATAAGGTGAAGTAGCATCACAACGCCCATGCAATGGAATCCTCAGAGAATTTCAGTGATTCGGGCAAGACAAAGGTAACCTGCTGCCGCTGCGGTCAACCGAACCACATGGCAAACGATTGCCGATTCAAAGAGGCTAAGTGCAACCATTGCATTCTCAAGGGTCATTTGGAGAAGGTTTGCCGCAAAAAGAAGCTTTCCACATCAAAGGCAAACAAAAATTCCGTGAAAAGAATTGAATTCATCAACTCGGTCAAGGAATCCCACTACATTATGCCAAAGCTTGAAGTACCACTAGAGATTGATTGCAAACGGTGCGTGCCTGAGCTGGATACTGCCACTACAGGTAATTTCATATATACTGACTACTGGCACAGGTTGGGACGGCCGAAGTTAGATAACCCCTGCTGCCGCTATGAGACCGCCAGCAAACATGATTTGCCAGTGAAAGGCACTTTCGTTAAGAATACTCGTTGCCAAGGGTCAGAGTTTGGTTGTGACGTTCGATTTACGGTAACCGACATTCCTGACTTGAACCTCTTGGGACGAGAGGCAACCAAACAGTTGGGAATCTCCGTGGATAAGGCAATGGACAATGTAACTTCTTGCAACGCAGTGTTTAGTCATCTCAAGTCTGGTATTAAGATACGAGACCAATGCAAAGAACTCTGCGAAGAATTCCCCAACCTTTGGAAGCCAGAATTGAGATGCCTTAAAGACTTTGAGCTAGAAGTCGAATTCAAGCGACAATCCCACCCGATTTTCTGCAAAGCAAGACCGGTACCTTTTGCCATCCAAGCCGATTTGGAGAAAGCGTACGAAAGCGGCATTGCTAAAGGAATTTGGGAGCCGACTCAGTTCAATGAATCCGGCACGTCAGTTGTTCCCGTTCGCAAGGCACTCCGTGCAGGTGAGACTAAGCCTGCTTTGCGTGTTTGTGGTGACTATTCTGTCAGTATAAACCGGCAGCTAAAAGACCATCGACACCCGCTACCTCTTCCGGAGGATCGCATGCGTAAACTAGGAGGTGGATACGGGTTTACAAAGATTGATCTGGCCGATGCGTACAACCAGATCAAACTAGGCCCATGAAGTCAAAGGAAACTTGCTCTCAATACACACAACGGTGTGCTTCTTCAAAAACGACTGCTGTTTGGCATCAAGTCCGCTCCAGGTTACCTTCAGCAAACCATGGATCAGCTTACACAAGATCTACCTGGTATTGCTGTCTATCTGGATGACATTTTGGTCAGTGGCAAAGATGCTAATGATCATCTGCAGAATCTCCGACGATTACTTCAGCGTCTAGATAATAAAGGACTCCGCTGCCGACTGGAAAAATGTCAGTTTGCACAACCGCGGGTTGAATACCTTGGACACTTACTGTCGAAAGAAGGAATCGCCAAAGGACCAGAGGTCGACGATGTCCTCAAATTACCGGCACCACAAGACGTGTCCAGTCTGAGAGCATTCTTGGGCTTGGTACAGTTTTACGCCAACTTTCTTCCTACCAACCTGGCTACAATTTCCGAACCACTGTTCCGTCTTACAAAGAAGAAGACGTCCTGGAAATGAGACGCAGAACAACAATCTGCATTCGATCGACTAAAGCAACTTCTTTCCTCTGAAAACGTGCTGGTTCATTATAACGAATCAATACCATTAGGAGTTGCTTGCGATGGAAACGAGCGGCCAATTTGCAACGTCTCAAAAATTCTTAATGAATCCCAGAAGAACTACAGTCAGATTCAGAAGAAAGCACTGGCTATCATCTTCGGGTTAAAGAAATTTTACCAATACCTTTATGGAAGTTAATTTACGTTGGTCACAGATTATCGACCACTTAATGCCATGTTTGGGCCCGGAAAAGAAACACCTATTCTCGCCGCAAACAGATCGGCACGTTGGGCTCTCATGTTGGGACAATTTGATTATCAAATTGATTTCCGCAAAACAGCTGATCATGCAAATGCTGATGTCCTGGGTCGTCTACCTGCGACTGACCATTTCCAGTTCGACAGGGAGGAAAGCGAAGACGATGCAGATATGGTCTGCGCAATTCAAAACATCACTAACAAAGTCACTCCTGCTGACAAACATTCACTGGCCCGCGAATCGGCGAAAGATCCAGTCATTTCAGTAGTGCTTCGATTCACACGTGAAGGATGGCCGCCAAAGAATAACGACAAAGGCACGGAAAGCAACGTTACCGTAAGTTGGCTGATTCACTATCTATTGTTAACGGTTGCTTAGTACTTGGCTCCAGAGTAGTGATCCCTGCCAATCTTCGCCGCGATGTCTTGGAATTGTTGCACCTGGGACACTTTGGCATGCAGCGTATGAAGCAGCTTGCACGTATGGCCGTTTACTGACCAAATATAGATGATGACATCGAAGCAACCTGCCGCACTTGCACCAGCTGTGGGGAGCACCAAAACAAACCACCAAAACCGGCAATTCATCCATGGATGCTACCAGAAAAACCATGGAGCCGTTTGCATCTAGATCACGCTATTAATTTCCTGGGGACTAATTGGATTGTTTTAATGGACGCATATTCGAAATATCCCTGTATTCATACAACTCAGGCGGTCACGATAAAGGCAACGATTGATGTCTTGGAACAGGACTTTGCTCATTTCTATCCTCATACATTGGTCACGGACAATGCATCAGCATTCATGTCGGAAGAATTCCAGACATGGTGCAAAGAACGAAGAAATACTCATCTTACAGGTGCTCCGTATCATCCTGCTACGAATGGATGCGCAGAACGACTCGTCCAAACTTTCAAGCAAGCATTACGGAAATCAAGTCTTCCTCCGAGAAAAGCCTTGCAAGAGTTCCTGATGCAATATCGTCGCACTCCTAACTCCAGCGGATATTCCCCCAATGAGTTACTCAATTCGAGACAAATTTGGACGAAAATCGACTCTGCTTCCGTCCCCAGCTTACACTGCTCAAGGTAAGCAAGCCAAAGAAGCTAGCAAATCCCAATTTCAAACCGTTGCAAAAGCGGCCGCTGCTTATAAAGTCGGTGATCCAGTCTATGCTCTGTACTTTGGAACCCGATCACGACAAGCAGCCACGTGGGTGCCCGCTGTAGTCACACAGCGAAAAGGCACCCGTACTTTCAACGTCCGTGTTTATCCACGAGGACCCACCTGGCGGCGACACGTCGAACAACTGCAGCCAAGGCACGTTTCTCAAGATGACAACGAACATGGCGCAGATGTCGATTCAACAGGTGCCACAAATACTGCGGATAATAATCTGTTGGAAATCGCCGTAGTACATCAGACAGGAGGAGAAGAAACTATCGACGATGCGTCCAGTTCCGGCGGTCAGCAACTACGGCGTTCAAAGCGGAAAACAAAAGGGCGTCCGCCTAAACACTACTCGCCGTCAAGGTAAACCTTCGGCTAGGCGGGGAGGTGTTATGGATTTGCTTCGCCAGAACATTTTGGAATTACATTCGATCCTGTTCTGGAAGCTCCTATGATGTACGAGGACATCCTCACACGTGAAGTGCCGGCATCTCAATCTTTCTAGAATGTTCTACGGATTTCGAAGACTGATGTCATGATTATTCTAGAAGATTCTTTGATTATATTTAAAGACGGTTGCTTACCACAACTGGAGTTATTGTTTAGTTACTGCTGAAGTACTGTTTCATTACTGTTCAGTTTACTGTTTCTTATTGTCTCGATTCAACGTTACTTTTACTGTTTGTTTACTACGTTTTGTTCACCTACTTCTGTTGGCTTTCAATAAACGTTTGTTTTCTACAACTCAACGTGGATCTACGCCTCTGGGAATACAACAAAAAGAGAATAATACTTGTATACTGGACAAATTCAACATTTAAAGATTAAAATTAATACGTAACATTATCCCTAGCTACCTATTCTTTCGCAGAATTGGAATTAAACGCTAAATACGCAAACAAAAATGCGGTGGTTTCTGCAACAGTAAGCAAGTAATGGGATAACTATGTTCATACAAACAGACGAGTGGCCACGGACTAATGGTATTATTACGTTTATACAAGCATAGGAGCGGCCATACAAAGCGCTATATCTCAGGAATTTGTGAGGGAGAGCCCGTATCGTTACCACAAAGATGTTGCAATATTTCGAGCATAATTAAAAAAATTTAAGCTTTGGCGGTCTAAATATGCAGAAAACGCGACCCAAGCAGTCATGCATGGAATAATAAAACAATAAGAACAATTGACGGCAATGTGGGTGGTAAGTTACAACAAACGGTTAGGTCCATCGGACAAGTTACGACAATAAGGTCGGGAAGGCTATCTGGTGGTGTAGCAGTACAAGATTTAATAATCTTTCAAATCTGGTACTCATAAATTCAATCATAAAATTAGTACTCTGATTGCCAGAAGACAGTGCAGCGACGAAGCATGATCTTGGTGCATGATTTTGTTTATTTTGTGTTCGTGAAACTAAAACATATTGGTTATTGGTGATGATGCCGTTGTTTCATCACGCTCCACCCGGTTCGTTGGAGAGCATTCGGACAGACTTTGTTAAGTATCAGGGAAATCAAGGGAATGAAATCAGCAGCGCTAGGTAGAGCTCGCTTGGTTCACGTGTCGTACCAGCATGGAATAATCGTATATGGTAATAAAACAAGGAACAAATTTGTGTATTCTGTTCGTGCGCATATTGGGTGCATTGCACTTGCACCCGTTTGTGGGCCCGCACCATCTTAGAATTGTCAGATACGTATAAATTTACGATTTAAGTATAATGAAGCTAAAACTATCGAGTTGGTCTCATGGAAGCAGAGCCTAAGGAACTAATGGAAGTGGAACCTAATGGACCTATGGATGGAATGGAACCTAGAGAGACCTCATTCGGACTTAGGGGACACATTAATAGATGTCGCGTGTCTAATAATGGCTCTAACGCTGACACGGTCACACCTGGTGAACTAGTAAATTTTTCTGAAGCTAAAAGTATGAACGCGTCAAAATTGTATATGTGTCATTGTGTAAGTGTTGTTACTGATATTGTTGATTCAAATGTTGTTGTTAAGTGCGAAACCAGAAGACCCTGTGGATAAGGTGGTAAACCTGATGGAACCAAGTGATGAATTTGTGAAACTAATGGAACCTATGAACCAAGGGGGATTTTTAACTTAGCGGATACAGATGAACGGAATCGTGCGTACATAGTGTTTGTATATAGAGAACCTAGCGTTTGTCTTTAAACAGCCCACCAAACCGGCAGGTGAGTATGTATGTGGCTGACTGCGATGGGGTCTGAGCCGGCATGGGTGAATCGTGTGTAGAACCGGAGGTGGAAGCAGTGCAACCTGTGAGTCAAATGAATTCCGAGCCACATGGATACGAAATAATGCCTGGTGCCAAGGTATCTTGAGTAATTAAAACCACGATGGTCGAGCTATCATGCCTAATTATTGAACCCGATAGCAGCGATACCGAACTTATTGTACCAGAAAAGTGTTACAATGAGGAGGAAAACCCAATAGTTACCAATAAAAGGTCGACAGTTGTGGTTGTAGCGCCCACCGTAAATGAATTGTCAGAAAACGACGAGGAATAAACAGAGTAGGGAATCATCAACGAGAAAATAAAACAAACATCGTAACATACCAACTAAGTATAAGTATATGGAAGGCACATGAGTTCGCAATCAATCCGACCGGATTACCGGCTGACTCGATGAAGTTAATCGAACAAGCATTACGGCCACCGGGGAACGTGCAAACCTTCGACCGAGTTAGTACAGAACCTGTGATTAATGGTACTAGAGCCGACATGGCAATACCTAAGTATTTCCTATGGCGCTAGTTGGGCATTTGTCTGTCGATAGTTGGGCATTTGTCCAGCGTTCCTTCAGAGTGCTCGCCTCAGCGCTGCGCGCGGTATCTCGGTACCCAGCAGGGAAGGATATATGCGTACTCCGGCTGACAAACAGGAGTCATGGTTACCATTGGGAGACGCTGGTGGCTCATAAGTGGTCCAGCTTATGAGCCTATAAAATGCCAGTTAATGTCTCGATGACAAGCTGTTAACGAGGGTGTTCCGCAGGCGCCTTAAAACCTGCCCAACGGACTATGTGGGGACAAACCACGAGAAAAAAGTCTCCAGTCATGGGTTAAATAGCTCTGTGGGCGACAAACCACGAGAAAAAAGTCACCAGTCATGGGTGAAATGGCACAAATCAGTGGCAGCAGGCTGATGGATACTGGTGCGAGCGCCTGGCTAAAAAGTCAATGACGGTCGCCTCAGCGTGGCACGCGGAAGAACCCATACAGGTCAACGGGTGGCACACACGGTCCGTAGCGACTACTGCGGGGCAGTCACCAGGTTTCCCGGATCTGCTATATTTCGGTGTACCACCGGTCAAAGCCTCGTGGCCCAGAGAGTCCTGACAATAGGGGCACGACATCGCAGGTCTAAATTATCGTGCAAGGTGAGGGAAAGGTGAAAGCCCTACGGCGATGGGTGAAGTACGACGGTGGAAGGCTTGAGGAGCTGGAAGCTGCTAGTACGGATCCTACACGCAGGCGGCTCGCATCAGATGGTCGCGACTGTATGAAGGAGTGACAGAAAATGGTCTGGGCAGCTATGCGAGCGACCAGAGCAGCCCCTATTCGGCCCTTCCCGAAACCAATATGGGGAGGCCTCTCAGAAAAGGTGGGTACCGCTCTTCCCAACTCCTTAGGCAGCTACAGGAAAAAGCGGTCGAACAACGCCAATCGCTCTACATCGTATTTGTTGACTTCTCGAAGGCCCTCGACACCATTAACCGTATATAAAGCTGGCAGATCCACATGTGACATGATTTTCACCCTTAGGCAGCTACAGGAAAAAGCGGTCGAACAACGCCAATCGCTCTACATCGTATTTGTTGACTTCTCGAAGGCCTTCGACACCATTAACCGTACAACTCTGTAAAAAGTCCTTTCACACTTCGGATGTCCCGGCAAATTCACGAACGTTGTTAGACAGTTTCATCACAACATGACAGCAACAGTCTCGATTGCGTCCAACACAAGCACCCCCTTCACCGTAAAGCACGGAGTCAAGCAGGGATGTGTACTGGCGCCAACGTTATTCGCTCTCTATCTGGCAGCGATGCTCGAATTCGTTAGCCAAAAGACAGACAAAGGAGTCTACCTTCGCACTCGTCTTGATGGAGGCCTGTTCAACCTTGCCAGACTGAAGGCCTCCACTAAAACCACTTCTATTTGTGTAAGGGAATTGCTCTACGCTGATGACTCAGCGCTCGTTGCTTCGAACCTGTCCGACATACAAGAGATAGTGAAAGCCTTTAGTGATGCAGCAGCGAGTTTCGGGCTTCGCATCAACACTGCCAAAACGGAACTACTATATCAACCGCCACCGTCTCCAATGCTTGGAACGAAGCCGGTGGTATCCGTCAATGGCCAAAACCTGACAAATGCTCACTCCTATATTTATCTGGGTAGCTCTGTTTCCAACGACAACTCAATAGATGCAGAGATAAACAGAAGAATTCAATCAGCCTGTAAAGCCTTCGGCACTTTCAAAGATCGGCTGTGGTCCAGGCATGACATAAAACTGCATACCAAAATTAAAGTGTACAATGCTGCAGTTCTGCCATGTTTACTATACGCAACAGAGACGCTAGTCCTCCACCGGAAGTTTGTCAGGCAGCTCGGTCGCATTCAACTCCGCCATCTTCGCCAGATTATGAACATCACGTGGCAAGACAAAATATCAGATGTCGCTATCCTCCAACGCGCAGGCGTGGCAAGCGTTGAAGCACACATTACCGCAGCACAACTCAGGTGGGCTGGTCACATCTCACGAATGCCAGAAGATCGACTACCCAAAAAAGTGTTGTTCAGCGAGCTTGAACACGGTAACCGAAAATGTGGTGGACAGAGGCTGAGGTTCAAAGACACACTAAAGAGGAACATGGTCGGTGCGAATATAAATCCAAGCACATGGGAACAGCAGGCGTCTGACAGAGCGGGTTGGCGTAACTCACTACACCAAGCCAAAAAGATAGTCGAAGCAAAAAGACAATCTGCATCGCAGGCTGCACACGACAGGCGTCATACAGCTCCAGTCTCAGGCGAATTCAGTTGTGACTATTGCGATCGCCGATGTCGTTCTGCAGCCGGGCTTACTGCTCACAGACGAGCATGCAGACACTGACTTTCACTATTCCCTTAAAAATCATCTTCGACAACGAAGGATTACCCCGACAATTAGGAGAAATGGAAGAATAAACCTGCGACCAGGTAGTACGTATGGATTACACACTACCTCTGAACCTATAGCCTATAGGGAAACCAGGTTGGAGTGGCTAGAAACTGTAGTGCACCCTACCTGTTGGATTACCTTCTTACTGAGTTTGACGAATCCGAACTTTTGGCACTGGTGCTGTCATTGGATCACATCATATACGCAGCAATGGTTAACGCATTTCTAAAGCGGTAAGCAAAAGCGTGATGAATTATTATGCAGCTTTCACAGAAAAATGCGTGCAAAAACCGGGCAGTTTTGTCTCTTACGGCCGTCCGTAAGAGACAAAAATATCTTAAGGCTGGCTGTATAAGATTTTAGTTTCATATAGACAGCTATAAGACACTTTTGTCTCTTATAGTCAACTGTAAGATATTTTAAGCTGTTACAGACAACTGTAAGATATTTTAATCTCTTACAGCCGGCTGTAAGAGATTTTCGTCTTTTATAGTTGGTCACAAGAGATAAAAGTCTTTAACAACTGGCCATACGAGATAAAACTATCTTAAGGACAGTTATAACAGATTTTAGTTTGTAATGCATCGTTGTTAAAGACAAAAGTCTCTTAAAGCCAACCGTAAGAGACTTCAAAAGCTTACGGATAGCTGTAAGAGACATTTCTCTCTTATAGCTAGTTATAAGAAACAATAATCTCTTGCAGCTAGCCAAAAGAGACTAAAATCTGTTACGGCAAAGTGAAAGAAATTTAAGTCTATGTTAGCTCGTTGTTAGAGATTTTTGTCTGTTTCGGGCATTTGTAAGAGACAAAAGTCTCTTATGTCAAGCTGTTAGAAACAATTCCTACAGATTTTTTGCTAAAACAAACTTTTCACGGGTCTAATTGAACGTTAAAAAGACACCTTTAAAGCTTTGTTTCAGTAGACACAGAGTTTGGTTACTACCCCTGTCGCGCAATGTTTAAAATTGCAAAAAAGGCACCGCTAAGATAAATTGATAAAGCAAAAGAAGATTGTTAGGACCGTCAGCGTCGCAACTTTCAGCTTCGACATAGCCAAAACAAGTGGAAGGCGCCAATAGGTGTAATATCTTTGCTATAAAACAGCCGATCATACATCAATACATCGGTGGACTTCGACAACCCCACCCGCCCCCCGGCTTCAAAATCTAAAATTTACAAAATACCGTATTTTTCACGAAAACTGCTAAAATTGTTAATCTCTGGAAGCGAACAGAGTGACTTACGACATGTCGTATGTGTCTATGTTACAAACGACATGTCGTATGTACCTATGTTGCGTACGATATGCAAGCCCATGTCACTTTTAGGGGCCGGACGTTATAACGTTAAAAAAGAACATGTTAGAGCGGTTGGTTCGGGGGTGGCAGCCTTCCGACTTAGGCTTAGTACATTGCTGATATAGGAACCTTAGCTTAGGCTAAACACTAAGGCTTAGGCTTAGTATATCGAGAACGGCATAGCATGTATTTCATTTCCGCCCCTAAAGGTTACATTGGCCACATGTCATATGTAACTATGTTATATACGACATGTCGTAACATTGGAATCCCGCTATTGCCAATTTTTGCGTCCTGACTGAATTAAAAATGAATTAGAACATAAGTCTCAAAATTAGAATCACTGTGTGTCAGTGAAACGTGTTGCGACGCTTAGTTTCAACTCTTATTTATGGTTCCTGGTGCGTGCACTTTGTTTACGACGCTCGATTTGAGTCGAAAATAGTTGCGCCTCGCTTCTAGAGATTTAGTTTATTCTGGCACTGCAAGAATCGCTGTGTCAAGGTCTCATCATGTCCTCCGGTAATTAGGATTTATCTAGATATAAAGTGCTAAAATTAGCTGTTGCTTTGATATACCCGTTGTATACACATTAGGTCCTGGTTTTTTCAAAAACATATGCCAAATATTATTATCTTTTTATAGTTTTTCGACTATCGTTTTCCTAAATTTTTTTTAACAATTTACACTACTGACGGCGATTCCAAGAATGTATTGTCGTGTCAGTTAAACAGGCACGCCTAGTCAACCAAGAAGACAGCACTTAAATTACGACTTTTACCGGTGAGTGTACTCACAATTCGCCACATGTAAAAGCCAGAAAACACTCAACGACATCTCCGCGGAAACTATCAATTATTAATATGTGATCTATTGTATGCTACCGTTTGGTTTTAACTAATATTTGAAATATAACATTCGAACACAAAATCGTAATTGTTAAACAAATACCGCATGCAGTTTGATTGATGCGTAAATTTATTGCAACGATGACATATAGTTCGAAGCAAACAATTTTTGTAGAATGGCCGCCTTCAGCACAATCCTAAATTATTTGACTATTATTTCTGCCTGGACCGGTTAAACACCGACCAAAATAGCCATACTAAAATGTGGTATGTGATGTATGCTATAATTTGTTTGGTTTTGTTAATTTGTGCAAGTCGTAAAATTTACAGCAGATTCTACGAATTGTAATGCACAAAATTTGAAAAGAATATTGAGAACAACATTAGGATTCAAGATGGTGTCTTGTAGCGTTAAAATCATTTCAGTGTCTTGCTTTGTGAGTTTCAGCAAACCGAGAACAGAATTCCACTTCCGCCTCTAAAACATTACATTGGTCAATAATTCTGTACCTGATTCTACGTGGGGCCAACAGCTCTAAGTCAATAAATTCGCGATGTATATAATGTTTATAATACAGAAGCACTTTACTTGGAAAAAATACTGCTACATTTGATGTTTGTGAGGGAAACTTGATTAAAGTAGATGAAAAATAAATATTATGAAGCATAAATAATTTGTAAAACAAGAATTAAAAAGGCAAAACAGGCGAGCTGCGCAAAAAACAGTACCAATGTAAAATCTGGTATTATCGTGTGTGATGCTGTGATTTGTTTCAGAAAAATTTTGAAAAAAACTTTTTTCAAATGATTTTAGCTGTATCACGTACACCAATTTTTCATCGAACGCATAATTTATACGAGGCCAAGTTCCCAGTTTTATTTTGAGAATAAACCCACGTGGATGTAAAAGCCTAATAAAATTAATACTTTTAACTGATAAATTTGTTATCATGTAACGTAACTTTCATGCTGCTAAGTAGAGCACCCGCTAGGATATTCAAAGGAACTATGGAAATGTAGGTATGTTGGTAATCTAATTAAGGCACAGAAAATTCATGAAGGAGATGTCTAAGATGACCCTAAAACAAATATGCTGAATGTTAAGTTGCTTGGTTGCAAATGAACAAAGGTATTAGCCCCCACGACAAAACCTTAGGTATAGGTGTCAAAGGTCCGTCAGGGTCATTTTGAAATTTTCAGGAACTCATAACTTTTTCGTCGGAAATTTCTGCTCGTTAAGGTCGCCCTACACACTTCCCCCGTTGTGATGACCTTGACGTTAAGATGTATTTATTAAAAAATATTATGAAGTTTCCACGCGCCTTACGCGTTGGGGTTGCCGCTGGGGTGTGGATGCTTCAGGGGTGTTGGTTTGGTTTGAGGGTGTGCGACCTTTAGGGGGTAACCCAACTACCCACTACCTACACCTAGGACTTTAAGCCTTAAACTAATACAAATAATTCCAATAGCTCAGACTAAGGTTCTGGATCACAATACTGAAAATAAAATTTTTGTATCACACCTATGCTTTTGAGATGGCTGCATTCATACGTGCATAGTCCTATTGTTTTGTCAATTTTTATAGCTGATTTTGTAGCTGTTGGATTTTGACTTTAAATTCTTAGTGCCATGATATTTACTTTTTAACATTGAGAAATATATGGATTGCACGTCAAAATACAAGCTTTAGAATGCTAACGACAGCAACATATCATTCTACAATCGCCTTGCCGCCAATTCATAGCTGTTAAATTTTACCATGCCTCACGATATTACAACAGAATGTATAGTTGTATCTCTTATCACAAATGCTATTTTATGACACGGTTTACTATAAAAATAGCTGAAATTGTCAAAATCATTCCATGAAATTTAAAAGAAGTTAATATTTCTTTGGTTTTTTCACCACCAGAATATTCTTTTAAAATTCAAAGAGCTATTTCTTGAAAATAAAAAAAATTATATTCTAAAGAATTATCAAGAATTATCTGTACAATTTCGAGGAATATTTTCTGAAATTTTAAAATAATATCTAGTGGTGCAAAAATCAAGGAATCTTCTTTTAAATTTTATGGAAAAGTATTTTCAGTAATTAATTTATTTTAATGACGTGTAGTTTATACAGAATGTTTGTACAAATTTTACCACCACGAGTCTATCTATATATAATAGAAAATTGCCGTGCACAAATCACTCGGAATTAATTTGAAACTGGTTTTAATAATAATCACATCAGTCTACGTAAATGCTCATCCGTTTATATCCTTAAAGGTATTCAGTTATGAATAATTGCAAAACGTATGTATTATGTTGCATGATGTCATATCGGCACGCAGCACGACATAATGTGCTCATCATTCCAATCATATTGAGTTTGTCTCGATGGTTTCATGTAATAGTTCACTTTAGGGTCGCACACCTGGATTGTTCTTTTTCATCCCAGATCGCGATCTCAAAAGCAATGTCTTGGCGCAATTCACATTCTGTATTATGTACGTGAACTCCTTGACACTGCCGCTGGAAGCACGGACGCTGTTCGCGGTCGTTCTTTGTAATTTAGTACCGCAATTTTTTGTCTACGAGGACTTGAAAATACAATTTCAATCATGTTTTAACGCATACATTAATACACTCATAGAACTTGAACGCATCTATGCGATTCAGTGTGTAATTTGATGAACACTTAGAAACGTGCAAAATCGGCAAATGTACGCGTACCCAAATTGTGCTGGTACATCAAGCAGCTTATGTTCGCCCTCGCCAAATTGCGAATACCGATTGGAGGACAATAGTGACCGCAAATTTTTGCACGATTCATATCGTATTTTTGAGAAAAGAACAACCATGGTGTGCGAACATAAAGTGGACTCACATGGCGTTTCACTACTAAACGTCATTCTCGAAACACAGTTTAACACTCTTTGTATCTATGTTCTCTTGATATATACACACTTTATTCTATAAAGCAATTACAGATAAGGATGCATTTATAGCTCCAGCAGAGTTTTTTATACTCTAGATTTATCGCTGGAAGAGTTCATGTTTAGAGTTGAAGTCAAAACTTTCAATGTTGCTGGACTTTGGACACGATTGCTTGTTGACACTATGAACATGTGCATATATGTATGTATTTAGAAAGTTTTTGCTGTGACCAAATCATGGTCCGCTTATACAACTGGATACTCTACCATGACCATTTGTCACTAACGCAAATTTAGTTTTAAATTGATAGAGACAAAGACAAAAGTAAACTGAGCGGCATATCTTTAAAACACATTAAATCGAATGGGTCCTGGCGCAGCAATCCCCTCCCCGCCTCCCGACTTAGTCGAATGCTTAGTATAAAGCACATAATGGAAACGGAACTTAGTTTATTATGAGGACCTTAGACAATCATAACATATTATGAGCACCTTAAGTTTAGGCTTAAGATTACTCTGAATATATCGACGGCGGCACAACTTGCATAGAGCTTACGCTGTGCGAGTGTGCTTTTGTAAATCGATGAGAAAGCACACATTCGATTAAAAAATGTGAATCAAATATGCCATGTCAACCAATAACAGCTTGTCAAAGTAAAATAATGTCAAATAAGCACCGTCCATGTATGAGAGCGAAGTTCAGATAATTATGCATATTTGTTTATTTTTATTATTCATTTAGTCAATCCATTCAGAATAACTGTAAAGACTTCAAAATTGCATTGTGATAACGACAACATTTACACTGTTATTGACCCAAAATATGGATTTAAAGCTCATTATTCGTCCCCATAGAGCATTTGTTGACGTGTTATTAAAATTGTCCTAGTAAGCGGGCGGGACTTCTGAAACAGTTTTAAATATTCTTCTCCCATTTTCTTACGCGTCTTATTACTGAACTGACAGTTGTTCGCATTTTAATAGTTTTAAGCGTAGTTTTACTCAAATCAACTAAAATTGTGTATTAACATATTTCATGGTACAATTCACGTAGTTAAATAACAAAATTATTTTTTCTAGTATAACAATTATGTATGCGAAATAACAACTTTTATAAATATTAGTAATCAGCAAAGGACAGGAACAACTAATATATGATTACCAATTTCTTGTGTACTTGAGCAATGTATGTAGATCGGCATTATCAAGGATCTTGCTGAACAGTTATGAGTTCACTACTACCATAACCGGTCGATCTAGTTGTACAGTATCTAGTCGAAGTGTGCACATATCTTTTCCTTTGCGCTGCTGTAATGCTTTCTTGATTCAAAACGTGCATTCTTATACAACAAACACCGAGGAGCCTTGGTTGCTTGAGTCTCTGATATTTTGAAAGCCATAATGTGTACGCCCAAAAGCGAAATGTTCAAAGTGTAAGCTTATACAGTTATGTAACGTATTAAAGATGCCGGTGACAAAGATAAATTGTTTCCCGTTGGTACACACTAGGAGCATAAAAACTCTCAATTTTGGCCATTATTTTAATTAAATTAAACATATATGACTATAATTATAGGTTGCCGGGATTTCGGATCACCGAATATGATTGAAAGCGGTTGTGTTTGCACTGATACATTTATATTGCATGTACCAGAAAATAGCGAAATGTCTCTGGAATTTTTTCTCAGGTTGTGATCCATTTTTTCCGATTTAAATTTTCATCTTTTGCCAGAAGAAATGAATGCCATATAACTTTACTTGTGCTAAAAACCATGATCCTGTAAAAATGATTTGTTTCGGAACTATCCATACCTACTCGCAAAAGTTAATATTGGAAGAAAAATTTACGAATTAATCAAAGCTGCATGCTCTATTTGTTTAGCAATTGCAATTTTATGTGTTAATATTATTTCAAATCATACGAATATTCGATAACTCCAAATGGCAGCATAAAATAGGTGATATATTAATCGTTATTTCCACTGAATATTGCGTTGGCTGTCGCCTCACTTACGCATATGGCCACTGTAATGTGCACGGTTTTCTAGTCGTAATTCAGCCGCTGCTTTCTTGTTTAACGGGTCTAGACTGTTTAACTGAAATAAAATTACAGCTTTTAAATTGCTGCAAATATTGTAAATTGTTGTAAAAGTAAAACAAACAACAGTCGAAAACTATAAGAAAATAAGATTTGAAATATATTATTATTTCTGTTATTAATCAGTCCAAAAACACCCGAAACTGTGTATACAACAGCAACGTTATAGTTACGTAATAAATTTCAGAAATTATATTGAGGCAAAGCGGGACTAAAAGTTTATCCTAGTTACCGGAGAACATGACGAGCCCTCGACTGCATGGCCACGGCGATTCGGGTTGTGCAAGCCTCCACGACCTATCATGAAATGGTATCGGATATGCTGGGAGACCTCAGGACTGGAAATACTGACTGTTAACCCAGCACAGTCCACCAAAAAGTCATATCATAAATGTATTCAGAAAATAGTGAATCGTAGTGAGCTTATATGTTACAGGGGTGAAATCTTTTAAATTCCGCCTGTGTGTGTGATCGGGCCGACATAGGCGATTTACCGTGTACATCCCAGAGCGTTTTTGATTTGAAGTCTGGTTCCGGGTCAGATGTCAGAATGTGGGTTTTTGCACTATTTTACCCATTTTAATACCCATCACGAAAGCAAGGTTATTTTTTTCTTAACATTTCAATTTTTTCCTCTGGTTGGTTTTATTTCATAGTAAAATAATAAATGCTGATGCCTCTTTTTTGTTTCCGATTACGGCTCGGTTCTAGAGTTATGAGGCTTGAGATATGGTGCCCCAATGGTTCCTCGACCCAAAATTCTAAAATTTGTTTTGACGTCCTGGGCTGATGAATAGTTTTACATGGGGGTTTTCGGGCATTGGCAAACTCATTGCTCGTGTTGATTTTGATCTGCGATCTATGGTTCTATGGCTACGGAGATGTGGCGCCTCTATGGTTCATTAACTCAAAATTTTCAATGTTACTGTTACGCCATTGGAGACTGTTAGCTAGCACTTGGAGGTCTTGAGGCATGGGAAACTTATTGTCGGTGTTAGTTTTGTTCTTACTTTTGCGATATTGAGTGATATTCATATATAACATATCGACGTATGCTATCGAAAGCTGATTGGCTGTGCACGCAAAGTGCGTAGTTGTACCTATTCTTCACTACGTTCTGCAATCTCGATAGTCACTAATTGTATGCGTACTGATATATTTCACCGTGTCCGTCCGTCCGACACATTATTTTAAATACCTGAGGAAATAATAAAGATATTATCTTGACGTCTTTAACATGTGACAGCCTATAGTCTAGCGCGTGATCGCACACCTAATTGTTCTATTGACTAAAAATATCTTGCAACAAAGGTAGTGAATATGCGTTATTAGCAAATCGCCTACAATGGCAGCGGACGGGTGCCTAAGCTGTGCAGTTTGTGACGCATCTTAATGTGAACGACGCATGCAGTTAAAAACATTGACCGCATAAATTTGAATACAAACAATATTACACATTTGATTCGTGCGATAAAATTGTCCTAGAATAAATGACTGAATTGTTAGATATTGCACCCGGACAACATTCTAAAATAAAGGTTCATATCATTGCCGTGCAATACAATAATCTCTAACACCTAGGCATAACAGACTAAAACCTCTTGCAGCTAGCTGTTGCAGATTGGTGTCTCTAATGGCTAGCTTTTGGAAACTTTTGTCTCTTACAGCCAGCTGTAACTTACAAAAATATCTTACAGCCAACCGTTAGATATTTGAAATTCTACCAAAATATGTTATGTCTAGCTGCAAGAGATTTTAGCTTCTAACGGCGAGCTGTTAGATATTTTTGTATTTATTGGATATCTATATAAAAAAGTCTCTTACAGCTATCTATTAACGATTTAAATATCAAACAAGCAGTCATTAAAGATAAAAATCTCTAGCAGCCGTTTGCAAGAAGCTAAATATTTTATAACCATCCATTAGAGATTTTATTTCCTTACAAACTGTTGTTAAAGACAAAACTGCCTACTTTTTGCACTCATTTTGTGAAACCTGCATAAGAGTTTTAAAACTGGTGTTTTTAGGTTATCAAGCTCGCACAATAAAATGATTTTGCTATGTAGAGCACAGGATTTACATTGCTATATTTTACATCTTCAATGTTTTAAATGATTTAAAATCGAAGAACCAGATTTTAAGAATATAGCCTGCCTTCAGTTATCTGGTTATCTATTGCGTACATGGCATCAAGAATGGTTGATACATTTGTTTTGTCGGTATGTGAATGCGATAGTTTTGTGAATTTTGAGGAGAAAATTTTATGTATTCGTCTATTCAGCAGGTATATTCCCAACAGCCGTTGGATCTATAGAGCCCTAAAATCGAAAAACCCCGTTTTTATGTAAAATTAACAGCTTAAATAAGAATAAATTGATCTGCTCTTTTGCAGCAAAGATATTAACCGTATTGGTGCCTTTTACTATTTTTGGCTATGTCGAAGCTGAAAGTTGCGACGCTGACGGTCCAAAAATTTTCTTTTACTTTATGAATATATCTTAACGTTGCGTTTTTTGCTATTTAAACTTTGTGCGACAGGGGTACAAACCAAACCTTGTGTCTACACAAACAAAGCTTCAAAGGTGTCTTTTTAATGTCAATTAAACCCGCCGTGAGAAGTTTGTTTTAGCAAAAAAAACTGTAGGAATTGTTTCTTACAGCTTGCCATATGAGACTTTTGTCTCTTACACATGCCCGAAACAGGCAATAATCTCTAACAGCGAGCTAAAACAGACTTAAATCTCTTTCACTTTCACACAGATTTTTGTCTCTTTCGGCTAGCTGCAAGAAACTATTGTCTCTTATAACCAGCTATAAGAGACAAATGTCTCTTACAGCTATCCGTAAGGTTTTGAAGTCTCTTACGGTTAGCTTTAAGAGACTTTTGTCTTTAACAACAATGCATTACAAACTAAAATCTGTTATAACTGTCCTTAAGATAGTTTTATCTCGTATGACCAGTTGTTAAAGACTTTTAACTCTTGTGGCCAACTCTAAAAGACGAAAATCTCTTACAGCCGGCTGTAAGAGACTAAAATATCTTACAGTTGTCTGTAACAGATTAAAATATCTTACAGTTGACTATAAGAGACAAAAGTGCCTTATAGCTGTCTATATGAAACTAAAATCTTATACAGCCAGCCTTAAGATATTTTTGTCTCTTACGGACGGCCGTAAGAGGACGGGGGGAGGGGGGAGTACTGCCCGGTTTTTGCACGCATTTTTCTGTGAAAGCTGCATACTGTTTAGATATTAAATCTAAGCAATAGCGAAGAGATTAGCTATACAGATAGCCAATAAATACAAAAACCAACAACTAGCGCAGAGACAAAACCCAAAGAACATGTCTCTAATGGCTAGCTGTTGGAGCTTTTGCTACTTAGCCAGCTATAAAAATAGATTGTCTCTAATAGCTGTACATTGGAATTTTAAATATCTTACGGTTGGCTGTAAGAGATTTTTGTATGTTACAGATGGCTGTAAGAAACAAAAGTCTCTATCAGCTAGCCATTAGAAACATAATCTGTTACAGCAATCTCTTTGAAACATAATCTCAGCAATCTTCTGATCCATTCCTCCAGTTTAATCTGAGTACCCCCTCCCGGATTAATCTGTCCCCCTCCAGTTTGATATTGGTGCCCCCCTCCGGATTGATATTTGTCCCCCTCAACCTAATACTGTCGCTCTCCAGTTTATTGGTGCCCCTGTCCAATTTGATGTTGATAACCATTCCAGCTTGATATTGGTGCCCCTCCAGCTTGATATTTGTGTCCCCTAAAGAGTAATATTGGTGCCCTCTCCAGTTTGATATTGGTGCCCCTCCAATTTTGATAGTTGGGCATTTTCCAGTTTGATAGTTGCTGATTCACAGCTTAATGCGCCCATCTACTCGAACATTTTTGTTACATACGACATGTCGTACGTAACCAGTGTTACATACGACATGTCGTATGTAACCAGTGTTATATACGACATGTCGTACGTAACCAGTGTTACGACATGTCGTATGTAATACTGGTACATATAACTCTACGAAATTTTACTCCAGTTTGATATTGGTGCCCCCAATCTGATATTGGTGCACCGCTACATTTTAATATTCGTGCCCCCCTCCTTTTTGATATTGATGCCCCCCTCGAGTTTGATATTAGTGCCCCAATCTAGTTTGGTATTGGTGCTTCCCTACAGTTTTATATTGGTGCCTCCTCCAGTTTAATATTGGTGCCCCTTCCAGTTTGATATTAGTGCCCCCTTCAATTTGACATTGGTGCCCCCCTCCAGTTTGATATTGGTGCCGGTGCCCCTCTTCAGTCTGATATTGGTGCTCTGTCCAGTTTGATATTGGTGCCTTCTTTCAGTTGGATATTGTTGCTTCCCTCCAGTTGGATATTGGTCCCCCCTTCAGTTTGTAAGATTTGGTGCCCCCCTTTAGTTTGATATTGGTGCCTCCCTTCAGTTTGATATTGGTGCCCTCTTCAGTTCGATATTGGTGCCTCCTTCAGTCTGGATATGTGTTGCTCCTCCAGTTGGATATTGGTCCCCCCTTCAGTTTGATATTGGTGCCTCCCTTCAGTTTGATATTGGTGCCCCCCTCCAGCTGGATATTGGTGCTCTCTCCAGTTTGATATTGGTGCCCACCTTCAATTTGATATTGGTAGCCCCCTTAAGTTTGATATTGGTGCTCCCTCCTGTTTGGTATTGGTGCCTCCCTTCAGTTTGATATTGTTGCTTCCCTCCAGTTGGGTATCAATGGCCCCCTCCAGTCGAATATTGGTGCCTCCTTCCATATGGATATTGGTGCCCCCTTCAGTTTGATATTGGTGATCCCCTCCGAAAGTAACAATTAAAAACTTTATTTTAAATCGCAACTGAACGAATTACATTGTTTTAAAAATAAAATAGGGTTTCTGATTTAATATGAAATGATAACTTTATTTGTGATATTGTTGCAACTACGTTTCGGCAATATTTTACGCATTATAGTTACATTATGCTTTTGTTGTGGGCGACACAGTGCTCAATTCCCACATCGGTGGCATGAGCCTGCCTCGCACTTTTCTTTGCACAATTCGTTCTCGGAAACAAACGATCAGTCTGCAGCTCCGGAATTACTAGCACGTATAACGCTTGTATATTTTTCTTTAACTGTATGAAAATGTGCATATCATTGTGAACAAGTTTTCGAAAGTAATGCTATTGCCTATAAGAACAATCGAAAAATGAGCCACAATAAAGACTAATTCCTAATGTAGATTACTTGTTCTCAATGCGGACCACGACTGCCATATTGTGAACCATATCCTTGCAATTTAGAAGTTATATAATAACTAGCACGTATAACGCTTGTATATTTTTCTTTAACTGTATGAAAATGTGCGTATCATTGTGAACAAGTTTTCGAAAGTAATGCTATTGCCTATAAGAACAATCGAAAAATGAGCCACAATAAAGACTAATTCCTAATGTAGATCACTTGTTCTCAATGCGGACCACGACTGCCATATTGTGAACCATATCCTTGCAATTTAGAAGTTATATAATCAATGTTAGCGTATATATAACAAGATCCATGAGCAATGCAGCAGAAATATAACTAGTAACTCGCAAGCGACAATGAAACGAGCGTGGTTTCAAGTTGTAATTTTATGAAATTACTTTAAACAAGATATGCGTTTGGTGTTTATGCTACACTAAAACCTCTGTAACCCTGAAATCATTGAGAACCCTAAAAAACATCGTTCGACCCTAAACCCATCGAAATTAACTGAAACAGCGCGTAGTATTCTTGCTAGTTTCTAGGTGACCGAAACATCGTATTCAGCATGCCTGAAAACCTATTATCTTGAATTCCTGCACGCATTATGCGCGAGTAAAGTCGAGGTGACCCCACCAACCATCCTATTTGTAATTTTGCATAAAATTTGTTACCGAACGTTTTTGGGTCACTTTAGTTCGGCGTAAAACTGTTCGCGAACACAGCGCCTGAACTGTTGGCCCCCTCCAGTTTGATATTGGTGCCTAGTCCAGTTTGACATTGGTGCCCCCTCCAGTTTGATATTGGTGCCCCTCGAGTTTGACATTACTGTCCAATCAGTTTGATACTGGTGCCCCCTCCAGTTTGATATTGTGTCCCCTCCAGTTTGAGATTGATGTCCCCTCCAGTTTTATAGTGGTGCCCCATCCAGTTAGATATTGGTGCCCCGTCCAGTTTGATATTGGTGTCCCCCCAGTTTGATATTGGTGTCTTACGCAGATTGATATTGGTGCTTCCCTCCAGTTTGATAGTAGTACCCCTCCAGTTTGACAGTGGTGCCCCCTCCACTTTGATATTGGTGCCCCCTTTAGTTTGATAGTGGTGCCCCCTCCTGTTTATATTGTTGTCCTTTCCAGTTTGATATTGGTGGATTTGAAGTATGGATTTACTTCAAAGAAATCAACCTGTACCTAGCTAATTGAGTTAGTAAATGATTGGTCAAATGCTCTGGACATCGGAAAATCTGTTGATATTGCATACATTGATTTCGCAAAAGCTTTTGACACTGTCTCACAAGCAAAGCTGCTCCAAAAATTTTCCGCTGCAGAAGTATGTATAGCCCTATTTCAATGGATTAAAGCATTTCTTCATGACAGAACATTCTAGGTAATACTAAACAACACTTTTTCAAAAACCATTAAAGTAACTACCGGCGTACTCCAAGGTAGAATTCTCGGAGCCCTCTTGTTTCTCGTATATATTAACGATCTTCATCTTTGGTTTTAACACGTAAAATGCTAATTGTTTGTCGGTGAGGTTAAATTGTATATAAATATTGCAAATAGCGCCGATGATACCGACACAGCGTATCTTCAAAATGAGCTTAACTCTTTAGTAACTTGGGAAGATACATGGCAACTCCCTATTTCTGTCCCTGAATGTAGTATTGTGCACTTGTGCACGAACTACTCTAATTTCCGTTGCAACATTGGTGGGTCTGAAATTCTTTCTGTTTCCCAATTTAGTGACTTAGGTGTTACGATTAGCAGTGATCTAACATACGAAACCCACCATAATGTCATTGTCGCTAAAGCTTATCGAGTAATTAATATGTTTTTGAAATAGTAATCAGGAATCAATAAGGACGTCCTATTTGTCATGCGTCCGCGCAATTATAGAATACTGTATGTAGTCAAGTCTGGTCACTGTGCTATTTGTTGAAAATTGACAAGCTGAAAAAGGTTCAGCGGTATCTCACGAGTAGATTAGCTGCCAGAATGGGCATTCAGGAAATGTCTTATAGTGAAAGATCGGCGTGTTTTCCATTAGAAGCTCTGGAGCTACGTCGTTTGAAACGCGACCTTATCCCGATATTTAAATGTCTTAACAATGAAATTAATTGCTGCGAAAACTTGTATGTAATGTTCCGTAACACAAATGCGCGCGGCCATCGGAAAAGGCTGTTCAAACCAAAGCTCGCTCTAACTCTTAAAACGTAGCTGCGCAGTTAGAACAGTTCATGTATGGAATAAGTTACACAGTTTTGTCGGTTCTGAGCCCTTGGTGGAAGCACAGGACTTTATAAGATTTTAAAAAAACAGTGAACATGTTTAACTTAATATAAATCTTGCAATTAAAAAACTTTTCTAAATAAAAGTGATATTTACTCCCTTGCAACGTCGTTGCCCTTAACGATAAATTGCATCTCTATCTCGTCAGCCAGATATAAGAGGAAATCCTTTTCTTGCTGTAAGCCAGCTTATCAACCTGTGCTTTGCACAGGTTAACTTTGTTAATATACCATTTGTTATACATACATTTTTGTCAACTAGTACACTGGCAGTTGGTGAGCCATTGCCCAAGTTTCGAGCTCGCTATGACGGCCTTAACGCCCGATGCAAACCTCATTACGCTAACTACCAGTTACTAGTATCCGTTTGGTTAATAAACGATTTTGTTAATGTTGAAACTAAAGACAAAATTCTGGTCCGGCTAGCTGCTATCGGCACGGGCTTATTATTGTTTATGGCTACATTATTGTCGAGTGAAGCGATAGATAATTAAAAATCTTTCAGATGCGTGGGGGAACGGCGATGAAGAGATAAAAGAAAGGCAATGCGCTAGCATCATGAACAATTGTAGAACATTGCCTTATAACACGAACAAAGCGCGTTGTTATAGGATGGTATAGTTATGGTTTTTCAGCAAAATTGCAAATTGTCAAATTTTTCTGATAATACCGCTGCTTCTGATCGTATAAACTTTGGAAAATGCGTGACCGTTCAAGTGGATATAATTCAAGTCCTATATATGATGGGTATATATATCGTAATAAATTTCACTTCTATTATCCGCTGTACATTTGAAGCATTTTTATTTCAAAACAGCGATATATATTATGTTATTGACATGTGCTAATCCGACAGTTGTTGACAGCAATTATTGAATAATAAACAACAAAGGCTTTCCAATATTTCAAATATATATAGAATTTTGTATGTACGGTTGACAATCCTACGTATGCGGTCCGGTCACGAAAACCTAAACTCTGGTTCCTTGGAAAAAATACAGGTATATTACAGATGTAACGTAATTTTTGAGCTCTTCGCGTCAGTCTGCTACGTTAATTTGCTTGCAACCCAAAATTTAGCAATGAACTATGGCATTATCGTGGCTATTTTTTATTCTGAGCGTATCAATACACACATTCTAACTCGTTTGTTTCATGGAGTGCAATTCGCGCGATACATAATGTAAACGAAGTTTTTAGCAAATTAATGCTATGAGTTTTGTGTGTCACCAACCTTTCTAGCAACCCATCAGGATATAAGCGGTTCTTTATTGGCAATGCAGATAGAGCCCAGTACCATACATATCATTTCAACAATTACGGTGATACGCCCGTTTTGGTGTATTTCGGATCACATGGGCAAATTTTGAACCTGCGTAGCCCAACACACTGCAAGAACTTCTCTTACGCATCTACATAGATCTTGCATGGCTCAACGGAATGAGCCCAGCATCGCGCACATATATGCATATATGCATATGGAGATATGATTCTTCAATTCATGTGACGATCATAATTCCTGTTTCATTGTGTTTTGTTAAAGGTCGTTTTACCTAAGATCCAGAGCATTGGTGACCATACAAACAACTGTATAGCTTCAAATGTAGAAACTCATGTATAGCTTCAACCAGTCAAACGAGTAAGGTCTGTTATAGGTTACTGCGCACCTAGTTATATTTTTGCATTGCTTCAACGATTTTTCGTAAATTCTTAGGAAATAAGACACATTTGAGATGCGGTGTTGGTCCCAAAATGTATTATATTACTACTGCTCCGGAGACGTCTGTTCAAAAATGTCATCCTCTCACAGTCATTGAAGACAATGCTTTGCTAAGAGTTAAAATTTGTTGCTGGAAAAGCTGTTTCGGAGATATGAGTAATATTAAAATTACCAAAAAAGCAATATTTTCAAAATTTTTACTACTCAAGTTGTTGCTAAACTGAATGATTATGGAGTTATTCAATATTTTGTTAAACATGATGGTTCCGTTTTGTAAACCTATAACTTGCATTACATTATCCACCGGAAGCTTCATGAAGCTAAAATGGCTCCGAATTTCGCGTAAACTTGGTCAAATTTTGCATATCACCTTAATAAACATAGCCTATCGAGCTATTTGAAATAAAAGCTAAGGCACTTCCGCTCTATACCAAACATGCCAAATCTGCGTCATCCCAAACTGCGGCAAAGTACCGCTTATTTACAAAATTTGCTGTCCATTTGCAAATAGTATGTTTAGTTTATATATTAATTTTTTTAGCTAGGCTCAATTGAGCTCAGAAGTGTCCGTGCATTAATTTTATAGAACTTGGGAACATTAGAGGCTTGTCTACCTTCACTAGGGCCGTACCCACGGGCTCAGAGAAATTTTTAGGCCCGCGAAGCTCGCGAATTGTAAACCTATATATATATCTGAGGATCTGGAAATTCTTTATTATAGGCTTTAACCTATCCATTAGGGAGCATCAATATCAAACTGGAGGGTGCACCACTATCAATCTGGAGGGGGCACCAACATCTAATTGAAGGGCGCACCAATAATAAACTGGAATAGCACACCAATTTCAAACTGGAGGCGGCACCAACAGGGGGCACCAAAGTAAAACTCGAGAGGGGCACCAATGTCAAACTGGAGGGTGGCACCAGTGTCAAACTGGAGGGGCACAATATCAAACTGAAGGGGGCACCAATATCAAACTAGAGGAAACACTACTATCAAACTGGAGGGGAAAACCAATAATAAACTGGAGGGGAAACCAATAATAAACTGGAGGGGGCACCAATATCAAATCGGGGGCACCAATATCAAACTGGAGGGGGCACCAATATCAAACTGGAGGGGGCCCCGATATCAAACTGGAGGGTGGCGCCAATATTAAGCTAGAGGGGGCAGCAATATCAAGCTGGAGGGGGCACCAATGTAAAACTCGAGAGCGGCACCATTGTCAAACTGGATGGGGGCAGCAGTGTCCAACTAGAGGGGCAGAATATCAAACTGAAGGGGGCACCAATATCAAACTGGAGAGGACACTACTATCAAACTGGAGGGGGACACCAATAATAAACTGGAGTGGACACCAATATTAAACTGGAGGGGGCACCAATATCAAATCGGGGGGCACCAATATCAAACTGGAGGGGGCACCAATATCAAACTGGAGGGGCACCAATATCAAACTAGAGGGGGCACCAATATTAAACTGGAGGGGGCACCAATGTAAAACTCGAGAGCGGCACCAATGTCAAACTGGAGGGGTGCACCAGTGTCAAACTGGAGGGGGGCACCAATGTAAACTCGAGAGCGGCACCAATGTCAAACTGGAGGGGGCACCAATATCAAACTAGACGGGGCACCAATGTAAAACTCGAGAACGGCACCATTGTCAAACTGATTGGGGGCACCAGTTTCCAACTAGAGGGACAGAATATCAAACTTAAGGGGGCACCAATATCAAACTGGAGGGGACACCAATATCAAACTGGAGGGGACACCACTATCAAACCGGAGGGGGAAATAAATAATAAACTAGAGGGGGACACCAATAATAAACTGGAGGGGGCACCAAAATAAAATTGGGGGGCTTCAATATCAAACTGGAAGGGCACCAATATCAAACTGGAGGGGGCACCAATATCAAACTAGAGGGGGCACCAATATTAAACTGAAGAGGGCACCAATGTAAAACTCGAGAGCGGCACCAATGTCAAACTGGAAGGGTGCAACAGTGTCAAACTGGAGGGGCACAATATCAAACTGAAGTGGGCACCAATATCAAACTGGAGGAGACACTAATTTCAATCTGGAGGCGGCACCAATATCAAACAGGAGGGGGCACCAATGTAAAACCAGAGAGGGGCACCAATGTCAAACTGGAGGGGGCACCAGTGTCAAACTGGAGGGGCACAATATCAAGCTGAAGGGGGCACCAATATCAAACTGGAGGGGACACTACTATCAAACTGGAGGGGACACCAATATCAAACAGAAGGGGGCACCAATGTAAAACTCGAGAGAACACCAATGTCAAACTGGAAGGGTGCACCAGTGTCAAACTGGAGAGGGCACCAATGTAAAACTCGAGAGCGGCACCAACGTCAAACTGGAGGGGGCACCAGTGTCAAACTGGAGCGGCACAATATCAAACTGAAGGGGGCACTAATATCAAACTGGAGGGGAAACCACTATCAAACTGGAGGGGGAAATAAATAATAAACTGGAGGGGGACACCAATAATAAACTGGAGGGGGCACCAATATCAAATTGGGGGCTTCAATATCAAACTGGAGGGGGCACCAATATCAAACTGGAGGGGACACCAATATCAAACAGAAGGGGGCACCAATGTAAAACTCGAGAGGGACACCAACGTCAAACTGGAGGGGGCACCAGTGTCAAACTGAGCGGCACAATATCAAACTGAAGGGGGCACTAATATCAAACTGGAGGGGACACTAATTTCAAACTGGAGGCGGCACCAATATCAAACAGGAGGGGGGGCCAATGTAAAATTCGAGAGGGGCACCAATGTCAAACAGGAGGGGGCACCAGTGTCAAACTGGAGGGGTACAATATCAAGCTGAAGGGGGCACCAATATCAAACTGGAGGGGACACTACTATCAAACTGGAGGGGAACACCAATAATAAACTAGAGGGGGACACCAATAATAAACTGGAGGGGGCACCAGTATCAAATTGGGGGGCACCAATATCAAACTGAAGGGGCTCCAATATCAAACTAGAGGGGGCACCAATATCAAACGGAAGGGGGACACCAATGTAAAACTCGAGAGTGGCACCAATGTCAAACTGGAGGGGGCACCAGTGGCAAACTGGAGGGGCACAATATCAAACTGAAGGGGGCACCAATATCAAACTGGAGGGGACACTACTATCAAACTGGAGGGGGCACCAATATTAAACTGGAGGGGGCACCAATATCAAACTAGAGGGGGCACTAATGTTAAACTGGAGGGGCACCAGTGTGAAACCGGAGGGGGGCACCAATGTAAAACATGAGAGTGGCACCAATGTGAAACTGGAGGGGGGGCACCAATGTCAAACTGGAGGGGGGCACCAGTGTCAAACCGGAGGGGCACAATATCTAACTAAAGGGGCACCAATATCAAACTGGAGGGGACACCAATAATAAACTGGAGGGGGACACCAATAATAAACTGGAGGGGGCACCAATATCAAACTGGAGGGAGCACCAATATCAAAATGGAGAGGGCACCAATATCAAACTGAAGGGGCACCAATATCAAACTGGAGGGGACACTACTATCAAACTGTAGGGGGACACCAATAATAAACTGGAGGGGGACACTAATAATAAACTGGGCGGCACAACAGTACCAAACTAGAGAGGGCACCAGTGTCAAACTCGAGCGGACATCAATATCAAATTGGAGTGAGGCACCAATATCAAAAACTGGACGGGGCCAGTAACAAGCTGGAGGGACACCAATATAAAACTGCAGGGGGTACCAATATCTAACTTGAGGGGGCACCAATATCAATGAGCTTGCTGTAACAGATTTCTAATGGCTTGCTGTTAGAAACTTTTGTCTCTTACAGCCATCTGTAACATACAAAAATCTCTTACAGCCAACCGTTAAATATTTGAAATTCTAATGGATAGCTATTAGAGACTTTTGTATTTTATAACTGGCTGTAAGAGACAAAAGTTTCTAACAGCTAGCCATTAGAGACAATAATCTGTTATGGCTAGCTGCAAGAGATTTTAGTCTCTAACAGCTAGTTGTTAGAGATTTTTGTATGTATTGGCTATCTGTATAAGACTAAAATCTCTTACAGCTATCTGTTAGAGATTTAAATATCTAACAAGCAGTCATTAAAGACAAAAATCTCTAGCAGCCGTTTTCAAGAAACTAAAATATCATATATCCGTCCATTAGAGATTTTAGTTTCTTGCAGACGGCTGTTAGAGACAAAAGTGCCCACTTTATGCACTCATTATTCTGTGAAACCTGCATTATTAACAAATAGTCCGTAAACTATTAGCTATGTAACTTACCTTATTTAAATAGTAGAAATGAAATCAGAATATTAAAAAACCTATAAGTATAAATTTTTGTTACTTTATGACTGTTATTTAAAAAGTTATTAAATATAACTTATAATTTATTAGCTATGTAACTTAGCTTTATTTAAATAGTAGAAATGAAATCAGAATATCAGAAAACCTATAAGTATAAATTTTTACTACTTTATAACTATTTGTTGAGAAGTTATTCAATTATAACTTATAAATTATTAGCTATGTAATTATAGCATATTAGGTAAGTAATTTAGCTTACTTTAAGTAGAACAAATGACAACAGCATAGCAGAAAACATGTAGGTATTAATTTTGGTACCTCTGCTGCTATTATTTAAAGTTATTTTAATTTTACTGTATATTATTAGCTATATAACCGTTACATATTAGCTATGTTGTAATAACGGTGACGCAGCTGCATGGCGCAACTTCCTAACACCATGCCCATACGACCCCGGCTATCATAACCTCAAGGGCGGACCATACGTTTTACGATTTAGACACTTTCCTTGGTCAGACCCAAGAAGTTACGGAGCTTAGCAGGCCGCAGGCGCGCTTCACGGGGTGTGTTCGGACCCCGCCCGATTGGTTGCGCACGTGTCTAGTATCTTGGCATGATTGCAAAGGTCCCCCAGGGAGGTTGACACCGAAACCTGCTCACAGGTCATAATGTCAAACCGATATTCACTATACTAATCTAACGGAAGTTGTTTAGTCTGACCTGATTTAAAGTAAAAACGCGTGATAATTTAGGTTGCCTAGGTAAATTTTGATTTCCAGTGAGTTCAGTTCCGGTCGAACACTTTATTCGTGTGTAGCCTATGTGGCCCCCACAGGGTTCCGACATTCCCTGAGAGTTTAACGTCGGACTATCTAATTGGCATTCTGATAACCTATTTATATCCGTATTTGGTGAAAAGGTTTTCCTAGTAAATTTTATCTTTATTTGTGTGTACTGATTTCATGAGTGAGTTCGATAGGTAATCTTTTGTGGACCATTCTCGCCACAATACCATTATCCAACTATGTCAAGATCGGCGGCGGACCGCCCGTGTCAGGGCTTGGGGTATCTTCGTCCGCAAGCCGTGACACGAAGGGTCGGCCAGTCCATTTGGACGTCCTTATCACGCTAGGCGTTCAACAACACCGGACAAGTCCAATAGTTTTCAAGAGTTTATTCGAAATTTGGTACAACAACAGTCAATGATAGTGAATCGGAACAGTGTATGAAACAGTACAAACTAAGATGGCCAGCTCTGACACTTTGAACGCTCGCCCCCTCGTCTACGACTAAGCGGGGAAGGGGCAGCATGAGCGAGGGCGATCCCGGACATGCCGGACCAAAATCTATGCCCGAGCCGATTATTGTTAATTATACTCAATTCCGTCGTGGCTCAGGACATGTGTTTTGGCGCGCTTCGAAATTCGCTCGCAATGACGCTCTCAAGAGCGCTCCAAATAACGCGCGGCGTTATAAAAATTCCACGTAATTACGGAAAAACGGGGAGGTCGCGTTGGGTGAGGTGTGCGCTAGCCCGACGAGAGCAAGAATCTAAGCTTGCAACGAGGGTACCGAAAGTAAGGGCCACCTAGACGGCGTGCCGAAGCCAGCGAACACGACTGGGGCGGTTCAATAGCGAGGAGCACGAACGATCACACTGGTCAGAGCTCAGCGTCCTAGTACAGGTGAGTGCCAGGTTATATAAGGCAGAGCAACAACGGCATAAATCAATACTCGAGCACGGTCAAATCATCAGTAAACTTCTCAACGAGCAACTACCAATGAACCCTATTGTCTAAACGAAATGCCCTGTCGATAATCAACTGTAAAGAAGCTCCATTTGGTGTGCATCCAGGATTCTGTCAATCTCGCCTAATATCCCTAACGGTTTCTTACATCGTTTAGTCGCTTAGGCGGGCTCCATACCACGCGTAAATTGCCCTTTGTCTCGACGTTTCCAGTGGCCTATTCGGAAATCACGATTTCCTCCATCTTTACAAAAGTCCTAACTGACGGGCGAGTGCCGAGGTGGTTGACTTTGATGCTAGGATGCTAGTGGGACTATCTTGTATTTGCCGAGGACGCCGTTTCGATTTGGATAATTTCTGTCCTATTCTGGGCATAGCGGGCTAGGCCCGCCAATTTGTTGTAGGGGAGGGCAAGGGGCCATTTCGGTCGCGGACACGTCGGCGTCCCGTTCCTTGGGATTGGGGTTTCCTTCGCGGGTCTTTCTCTTTCTTGCTTTCTTTTGTCTCTGTTTCGTTGGTCTTTGCTTTTCTATTCTCTCTCTCTAACTTATCCTAACGCCTTATCACACTGCACATATTATCTTTGTATAGTGCCTCGACTGCACTATCGAAATTGTGACGTGAGGTTATTAGCTAAAATTTTAACTAAACTCGACAGAACTCGATAGTCAAGTGGATAAGACGGAAATATCTGCAGCGGGCTTAAATTCCCCGTGCAGGATCGAAACCTAACAAGGGAAACTGAAAAAAAGAGAGAGAGAAAAACAGTAAAACTCAAAGCAAGGGCCTACATAGTACATAGCCTAACGGGCAACCGGTGGTAAAATAGAAAACTGCTTAAACTCAGCGATCAACTCGCTCCAAAAAGAAAACGGGTTTTGCACTTGCTCGGTTTGGGGTCAAAATGATTCGCGAGAGGTCGCGATTTTCTTTTATTTAAATTAGGATATTGGAGCTTTGTTTCTAGCGTAGGGGTACCGTAGCGTACCTTCGAAATGTCAACCCTACCCGGAAACGGCAACGGGCTAGGTTGTCAGTTCATTTTAGGGGAAAGCTCTTTCCCTCGATCTAACTATTAACTTTAACCACGAGCGTATAGTATTGTGAACCTTGGCGATTTTGATAGCTCGGCAAGGGTGTTTCCAGCAGACAGTAATTTATCGCCGTGAATTTACCTGGTTGCTGACAAGTGGAGTTGTACGGGGCGGTCGGGATCTCGGGCAGTCTAGACTACTCTGAACGAGGCTTTTTCAGTCCTTAATAGTGTACAAAACGCTCCTCCTTACAAATCAGGAGTATACCGCAAATCCGTCAATGATGAGTAAAAGTAGCACCTTACGGAGTGCCAAGACCTTATGCTTAAGCTGAAATCACTTAGAATTTGCTTAGTCTTTTATATTCCCCAAATTTACTTAACTCAAACCGATAAGCAAAATTTCGGGGCTTCCTAAAGCCCGACAGAGGCTGGTCCCCTGTCCCTATCTGCAAAGTCAGTCCGCACTCAAGCCACTAAGCTGAAAATTTGTAAACCATAGCCGTGATTAAAGACAAGCAAGTAAGTCCCTATGGTTTCGTTGGTAAATTTTA